>VYZW01026073.1:220-30167 GCA_013401315.1 Balaeniceps rex
CAATAAGAACTCCATTAGCACTGGAAAGAATTTGTAAATATTTTACGCAGTCACCATAAAGTAAGTATTTATGATATTTCTAATCAAGATATAAGCCGTGTATCTAGCAGAGATTTTTTAAAAAATTATTTAATAACAAATAAGTGATCACATAGACAACTCTTTAGACTGTTTCTTCTGTATAATTACAAGTTTCTGTTCAAAACAACTATGTAAAAATACACTTGCTTAATTATTTGGTGTTAGAACAAGGACAACGTCCTTTGCTTCTATTTTGAGGTGAAGTTCCTGAGATAATCTGAAAAACTTACTGATATCAGGTCAAAGCAGGGATTAACCTGTGGTGTCTTGGTCCACATTGCACTTTGAGTTTAGAATAGCTTGTACATGTCACATATCACAGATAAAAATGCAGCTTAACTGGAAAACAAGACATTGGTATGCTTTCTCTAGCATAGTTCTCTAGAGAAATTCTGCACTGATCTATCATGAGGACTTCATAACATTAACATTACCTAAGAACTAAATTGTTTAAATGCACCTCCTGACTTACGAATGTATGTAATAAATATGAACTGGCATCTGTCAAAAGAAAGACTTCTTTGCTTATACCTGCAGGTTATTTTATAGCTAATACGCAAAAGCAAGCAAGTAATTTTCTAAGTGAGGTGAAATAGGACAGGCCTCCTTCCCCACTTCCTCTTATATACTTACCCTGACTACTTCATCCAGAGATTTTATTATAAGAAACAATTGTCTTTACAGACTGTTCTTGGAGCCAAGCTATCTTGGAAGCACAAGGATATAGAAAGAAAATGAATGAAGAACTCTTCCATATAAATGCTGTGGTATGGACTGGGAGGGGGCGAGAGTGTAAAGTACGTTGATTCCTTTCCACTTAATAAAGGAACAATTGACTTCCATTAGAAAGATTGCATTTTTGACCTTCCCTACTTTTCATCTGAAGAGCTCTTAGTGAATCTACTATAACACAGATTAGAATAGATATCAGTGTTATAGACAGTGTGATTGGGTCAATCCATTGTTGTTGAGCTTACTGAATTTTATATCATGTATGTAAAACTGACACCATCTATATATGTACAGTTTTCTTGGAAACACCGTGGAAAAACAGTATTATCTGATTTAAATGGAAGAAACCCTAAAACTCGGCACAGCAAATCAATTTTACTTCAAATGAACTAGAGGTGCTTACAGGACAAGTTAAATCTGTATGGCAACAGCTAAGTCTCAGACCTAAATAAAGTGGTATGATAGCCACAAAATGAAAAAAAAGCATCTTTAATAGAAAAACATAAAATTATTAATGCAAAGCATTACAAACATTATAAATAGGAATGCATTTGAATTTCTTCCAGCAAATCAGAGCTTACAGTCCAGTCTACCAAGCAGTAGCATTAGGGATTTTGGCTTACTGTTTCCCAGTGACTACCTAACAAGGCTGTTTGGATTATAATTCAAAACTAAAACACTGTTAAATTTCACTCTTTTTAATAAGTATGAAGTCTTATAAACACCTTGGACTTGGTAGCATGCTCAGCTTTCCAACTCATTGATCTCCACAAGGAAGGAATTCCACTGGCCAAATCATGCTCCTCATGAAAAGGAACAGAGTAGGTTACAAAAGATGAGATCCTATCTCTCTTTTTAAAAATGCCTTCATGATACCATATCACCAAATCATCTCTGTAGCCAGTTCTCTGAAGACATATTTTTTTTTAAGCTTTATTTCAATTTGTTCTGCTTGAAACTTTCCTCTACCTATGCTGTAGGATGTCTGGATAAACTGAAATGCAGTAGCAGAAGATGGCGCCAAAACCTAAATAACAGAGGAGCAGTCAGTTATCAACTGGAAAGAAAAGAGGAATGGTCTGTTCCCAATATCTAAAAAACACTATTTGGATAGGGGGGAGCGCATAAAATGATTAGTCACATTTATTAGTTGTTATGGTATTTATACGCTAAGCTGTATTCAGTGCGATTTTTGCTTAGTTGTTTTTTCAGTGTCTCTTGGCATTTGCACAGTGCTACACTAAATTGTCAACATTACAGAAAAACTGCATCCATTTAAGAAAATATTGCCACTGAAATTTTAACAAGGGTTTGGCTCTGTAAAGTACAAAACGCCCTTATGTTTTATAAAAGCTTCCACACTGTTCTAACTGTAGTTTTATAAACTATATTCATATACTTAAAACCCTACTTTTCTTCCTGATTTAAGAAAAGTCCGAAGAAACATGCTCCAACAAATGTCCTACTGCAAACCGTGACGGTGGATTCTTTCTAGAATAAATGTATTACGGAGCCTAAATGATGTTGCCATTCTGAAACTGTATTAGTAATCAAGGTTTGAATATGCCAACCTGAACTACTCCTACAGCCACCTAAGACAGATGAAGTATAGAAACATATGATTCATACTCCATAGTTTTCAAGCAGAGTCTTTATACAATTTCATTGCAATATTTACATAAAAAAAAGAAAAAAATAAATTGGGTTGCTAATAATAAAAAAATAAATAAAGCCAAAGCATCAGCAGTTCTACAGCTTTTGTGTATCTCCCAGTCTTCAACAAGAGATGCAGATTTCTTACACAGGAGGATAAGCTTAACTTGATACTTACAATTCTGGATACCTGAAAACATTTTTTTCATTTTATTTTACTTTTTTAACAAATTGCAACATCAAGTGAATTTATAAGGTTACAAAGAACATACTTAATGTTACACTCTGGTCCAGTACAGACACAAAGGGGAGAATATAACTTACAAAGCCACCGTCATCATCAAGGCTGATACAAGAACTATTCAGCTTTTATCAGGACATTTTTAAAAATCTTTTTCACATTAACTTTAGTAAGAACAACATATATAATAAAGTGTACCTTACCTTTTTATCCCCCTGTTTTCGCCTCCGTAGCCCTGGTCTATAATCATCGCCAAAGCGCAGAAAGTAATAATAAGAAACTAGTCGTTCTATAGGATCTCTTATGACATTTATGTAAATTGGTTTCTTTTTAACACCAAATCTAAAGTAAAAGAAGAAAAAATGTCTTTTAAAGGCCAAATCAAAGCTTCTCATCTAATACTTAAAAGGCTGTCTCGATACAACTGAAATCTATATATACAGAGAAGATGATGGTGAGAGGAAGATTAATGATCACTTCTCTCATCCTCATATCCAGCCCATATGAATGTGAAAGTCAGTTCAATTTCTGTTTTCCTAGGATTGTGATTTTAGGGTTTTTTTATTAGAGAAACAAACAAATCTGAAATATTCTCACACAACAGACACTAAAAATGTTTATACAACCATCCCAATTCTAGAATATGCCTTCATCAGTTTAGCACCCACGTACGTGTTTATAAGTACAAGGAAGTTTGATATTGAGTTCCTGCCCTCCTGAACTGTGCTATGCGATGCTGCAAGTGGTTTTCCTGGCAGGTCTCCAGCTGTCAGAGACATGAACTCTAACAGAAGGAAGACAGAGCTCAGAGCCCATCCATTACCTGGGTTGAATCCATATGGCTATGCTTATTAAATATAAGCCTAAGATAGTATCTGTAACCATATTAACTTCTCTATCTAAAGATATAAAATGTTTCCTTAGACATTTACCCTAAGCAAATTTTGATTTACTGTGGTACAAACAGAAGCTCGATGAAATGAGGTGGTAAGCTCCTGGGACACAGAAAGATTTAAACCACCAAAACTGTTTTGTGCAAATGCTACCTTTCAATGATCTACATTCAAGACAGCTTTTACGCTACATTTCTCAGTTTTATTTTCTTTTCCATTTGAGACATTACTGTGGCAAATAAATATGGTATCCAAACATTAAAGAGGTTATATCACAATGGAAATTGCAAGTGTGTCAAGTGTCCTGAAGTAAAGTTAGGAGCTGGAAAAAAATTCTCTTCTATTCCCATGCAAACTGGGAAAGTGTTCTGCACTGACAGAGGGCCATTCAAGCCTCCCTACTTGGCTAAAACAGAGAGCACTCATAGTTTTAAGATGCAATACCATTACTGTTAAAGCGGTACTCTGTAAATTATAATACCAGATACTGCTCACATGAGGAATCTTAAGTTGAAAAGCTGAAGAACAGAACCATAGCATAAGCAGCAGAAAAGAGGAAGTCAGAAAAAAACAATTAAAAGGCATTACTTTGGCAAAAGACCAGCACTACAGATACAGAAATTGTTAAAGGCTACAGAAAGAGCAATCAATTCTTCAGACGTTGCCAGCACAGTACCGAGGAATCAGACTGTAGCAGTTAAATGCGGCATTGCTGACATCCGTCTGTATGCCAGCTCCTACTCCCCAAAGTCCGCAAAAGAGGAGTGTGTGAATGTTTCAACCATTTTGATGCACAGTCCAGACTTTTAACTGCGCCCTCGTTCAGGTCCACTGAAGCGCCCAAGACATGCGCGTGTGTCCCCTTCTACAGACTCTACTGCAAGTGCTCTAGACGGCTGTAACAAACCATTTTGACACAGTAGCAGCCTCAACCAATAATTATGTATCTGTGGGTTAAATGCAGGTGTCAAAGCCCTTGGAAATGTTGTGCTGGATTGTACATTCATATGGATTTGCACATGACCTTGCAAAACTAGCTTTAGTTACGGTAACATAAGCCACTTACTATTGTAACTTTATTAATACAGTTAATGATTTGGCAATTGCATTGTCAAAGAACTTTTTTTCCAACCGTTTACTGGAGAAAATAGGGAATAAAGGTGGATCAGAAATTAAAAAAAAAAAGGAGGGGAAAAAAAAATCAAACCTTTATTACTATAATTTCTACATGGATGGCTTATGATAACCTGCCCTCAATACTGTAAGTCATCGATTGAATCCCGTACTTTAAGCTTCAGCATAATTTAAGAGGTACTTCTGATATTTGACAGTGGACCTGTCTGATGTCTGCGTATAAGCAGACATAGCCTTTTCTGAAATATTTTACACTTCTCAACAACAGGAATGTTCACTACAAGAACATACCTCATAGCCTTATAAGTGTGGGCCTTGCCAAGCACAACCAGAGTATTCAAGATATTATTTTAATAATGAAATCCCAAAGTATAGATAGCAAGCTGTTGTGGGAAAAAAATAAATCCTTTAGGTAAAAGGATAACACACAACAAACACAAGGATAACACAGTCCTGGAGGGAAGGTGCAGATGAAAGAAATCTGTGAAATTGCTTAGATGCTTTCTAGATGTAAAATAATTGTTTTAGTTTAAAAAGTTCCAGTATCTGAAAATGTTTTCAGCTTTATGAGGTGAGTAATGTATAAAATAACATTCACCTTTGCTGTTCCAGAAAGCTGTTATTTAGTTCAAAGGTTTATTAATGTTGCAGCATTTTATCTTTAAAAAGGCAGAAAGGAAGCTAATGAAATTTGATACATTTTATTTTATTGATTGATTTGCAATCAAGACTTCTTGCCTGTTACTTTTTGTAAACGTCAAGCTTTTACTTGGTGCCACTGGTAATTTCCAGCTACCACTGTAGCTTTTAGCATTTTCTATTATATAATATACCGTACTGGGAATCTATGAAGCTCTTACTTCCCCTTCTCATTCTTTGTAATAAAAAGCTAGAATTAAAAACCAGTGTACATAATAGAATGAATAATTAAAAGCAATGACTAAACAAAAGAAATTCTTACATACAAAAAACTCATTTCATTAAATAAATGTTTTAATACACAGAAAGAGAACATTACCAGCAGCAAGAGGTAAAAGTAGTGGTTACTATTGTTTGTGCAGTCGAATATGCTGAGATATGAAAAATCCACTTTCAATTTTAAACCATTTTCCACATGCTGCAAGTGCAAGATGTAGCACTGCCTAGTAAGCATCTTAAGCAAAACTGACTTGCCAGTTCAAGGGGAGGTTTCACAAGACTGAGCTACTGAGGATCACTGCTTTAGATCCAGAAGCAAAAATAAGACAAGAAAAGAAACACATGGAAGTGGGAATACAGATACGATCCTGAACCTTTGAAGTCACTGGGAAGATTTTTACCTCATTTTCTTTTAAATTAATTTTAGAAGTAGCAGGACTTAACTCCACAAGAATTATTTCAATGCTTTTTATAGCAAGTCAAAATACTATAGGCCAGAAAACTGCTTTAAAAAAAATCTAACTTTTCATATCGTGATAAACTGTAAAGGGATACTCTGATGGAGAAGAACTACATAACTTAAGAGGCAGGTGGTATTATTTGTTATATGAAACATATTTGAGAACACGTGTGCTGGTTTTGCCAGGGGTAGAGTTAATTTTCTTCATAGTAGCTAGTGTGGGGCTATGATTTGGATTTGTGCTGGAAACAGTGTTGATAACACAGAGATGTTTTCGTTATTGCTGAGCAGGGCTTACACAGAGTCAAGGCCTTTTCTGCTGCTCACCCCACCCCACCAGCGAGCAGGCTGGGGGGGCACAAGAAGTTGGGAGGGGACATGGCCGGGACAGCTGACCCCAACTGACCCAAGGGATATCCCACACCATATGACATCGTGCTCAGCATATAAAGCTGGGGGAAGAAGGAGGAAGGGGGGGATGTCTGGAGTGATGGCGTTTGTCTTCCCAGGTAACCATTACGCATGATGGAGCCCTGCTTTCCTGGAGATGGCTGAACACCTGCCTGCCCATGGGAAGTAGTGAATGAATTCCTTGTTTTCCTTTGCTTGCATGCGCAGCTTTTGCTTTACCTATTAAACTGCCTTTATCTCAACCCATGAGTTTTCTCACTTTTATCTGTCCGATTCTCTCCCCCATCCCACCGCGGCGGGGGGAGTGAGCAAGCAGCTGTGGAGGGCTTAGTTGCCGGCTGGAGTTAAACCACAACAGGTATCTCAAACTTCCCAGAATGGGAAGCCAATCCTAAGGCAGAACTGCCAGTGCTCCAGAGAAAAGCCAGGATTTTCAGTATAACAAGCTTGTAATTCAGACAAGGAATACTAAACCTAGCATATAAACAGTTTTGAAATGAGACTCGGCTACATTTTAGCATGCAAAAAGACAAAAGAAAACTGAAAATCAAAACCAAATATTGCTCATCATAGGAACGTCAGCGTGTGATTTTTTCAAAACTGCAGATGAAGGACTTCCATCACTAGAGGGCACTAATATCCCAGCTGGATCCAAGCAACTTAAACTACTATGCTACTCAACAGATAATCCAAGGGTAACATACTTTGCAAAGTCCAAATAAGATACGTGTCCATGGTAAAATCCTGGTTTCATTTCCTTCCAGGAAGTCACATTCTTCACAAATCGGACCTGTAAAAGTAGACAGCAGAAAGTCTTTCTGTACAGCTGGAACACGTTAAGCTTCCCCATACATGGTGTTTTCTGGTTTGTAAGTAAAACCTTATAATGCATTAGGAAAAAGTCTATTTTGAATATTACCAAAGAATTTGTGCCAGCTAAAATAGACTGTTCTGCAAGCATACAGGTGACTCATTTTAGATCATCACAATTTAATGATGAGACACTAAACGAAAGCAGAATACAGCAATCAGAAGGGCAATTCAAGGAAAGCTACCACAAAAACATTAGCAAGACAAACATTTAAATTTTTGTCAGTCCATTTTATTTGTAATTTGAAAGGAATGTGGAATTCCCTCAGCAATAAGTAGAAATGCAAGTACACCTTTGATGGAACTGTCTGATCTGTACTTAGTCCCTCAAATAAAAGTGTACCAGATTTACAACCATGTTCTTAGACCTATTTTACTAGGACATAAGAAACAAATCTGATGGTTCATTTGCTTCCCCATCCCAAAATGCTATGTTTGAGTAATCCAGAAATTCTACAAATGTATACAGTGTAAATTAGATCTATAGTTTACTATTTTGAATAGTTACCTTAAGCCTAACATTTCAGTGAAACTTCCATGTTAAAGCATGAAGTAAGTAGCCCTTAAACAAGGGCTGACAAAGCAGTTATCAGCAAACTTCACAAAAATAGGAATAGTTTTACATTTCAAAGATAAAACCAAAATAAGATACATGCCCCAAACCAGAAAGTATGATCAAATTAAGTGGGACATGCAAATCCTGATATAGCTTGGCTTTATTAGATGAACAAAATATTTTAACATCGAAGCATTTAACTCTGAAAGTTATTTCAAAACTAGTGAATTGGATAATAAAGAAAAGACGATAAATTTGTACTGCCTGAGCTGTCTGACAATGATATGCCATTTTTGAAGCTGCAAATTAGAAGATAGTATTCCTTGTAAATCTACAATATCTCTTCTGTTATACAGTGACATAGATAACCACAAAGATACTGAGGTGAGACAAGAGAGTCAAAAAGTAAAGTTTGAGAGCTCAAGACAACACACTAACATTCTGTAAGGTCTAATGGATTAAGACTATCCTGAAACATGATATTTATTATTTATTATAACCAACCAGTTGAGGATTTTAAGAGGCAAGACTGGCCTGCTGCTGTTTCTTCAAATGTGCAAACTCGCAGTCTAGGATTTAAGAGGTTGATAACCTTTACTTATTTCTTCAAACACTGGCTCTTAGACTCTCAGGTAAAAGAAATGGATATTACTTTTTAATAAACAGGCAGCATTCATTTTTTTCAGTGTACAAGTTTCACCGTCTGTGGCATTTCACAATTTAAACCACATACTGCACATGAAAACTGTGGCAAATCTAGCTGAAAAACACTGCACAATGTTACACGATGGTGTTTCATAAACTGTATTGGCTTTCTGTCTGGTTTTGTCCACAGCACAAACTGATAATATATCTATGACACTTTGAATCCAGTTGAACTACCTTTACTGCTACTGCTATGAGGTTAGCAAATGTGACACCCATCTACAAGAAGGGCTGGAAGGAGGATCCAGGGAACTACAGGCCTGTCAGTCTGACCGCGGTGCCGGGGAAGGTTATGGAGCAGATCATCTTGAATGCCATCATGTGGCACATACAGGACAACCAGGTAATCAGGCCCAGTCAGCATGGGTTTATGAAAGGCAGGTCCTGCTTGACTAACCTGATCTCCTCCTATGACAAGGTGACCCGCTTAGTGGATCATGGAAAGGCTAGGGATGTTGTCTACCTAGACTTTAGTAAAGCCTTTGACACCATTTCCCACAGCATTCCCCTGGAGAAACTGGCTGCCCATGGCTTGGACGGGCGTCCTCTTTGCCAGGTAAAAAACTGGCTGGATGGCCGGGCCCAAAGAGTTGAGGTGAAAGGAGTTAAATCCAGTTGATGGCCGGTCACAAGTGGTGTTCCCCGGGGCTCAGTACTGGGGCCAGTTCTGTTTAATATCTTTATCAATGATCTGGACAAGGGGATCGAGTGCACCCTCAGTAAGTTTGCAGACAACATCAAGTTGGGCGGGAGTGTTGATCTGCTTGAGGGTAGGAAGGCTCTACAGAGGGATCTGGACAGGCTGGATCGATGGGCCGAGGCCAATTGTATGAGGTTCAACAAGGCTCAGTGCCGGGTCCTGCACTTGGGTCACAACAACCCCACACAACGCTACAGGCTTGGGGAAGAGCAGCTGGAAAGCTGCCCAGCAGAAAAGGACCTGGGGGTGTTGGTCGGCAGCCAGCTGAATATGAGCCAGCAGTGTGCCCAGGTGGCCAAGAAAGCCAACAGCATCCTGGCTTGTATCAGAAATAGTGTAGTCAGCAGGACCAGGGAAGTGATTGTCCACCTGTACTTGGCACTGGTGAGGCTGCACCTCGAATACTGTGTTCAGTTTTGGGCCCCTCGCTCCAAGAAAGACATTGAGGTGCTGGAGCATGTCCAGAGAAGGGCAACAAAGCTGGTGAAGGGTCTGGAGCACAAGTCTTGTGAGGAGCGGCTGAGGGAACTGGGGTTGTTTAGCCTGGAGAAAAGGAGGCTGAGGGGAGACCTTATCGCTCTCTACAACTACCTGAAAGGAGGTTGCACCGAGGTGGGGATTGGTTTCTTTTCCCAGGTAACAAGCCATAGGATGAGAGGAAACAGCCTCAAGTTGTGCCACAGGAGGTTTAGATTGGGTATTAGGAAAAATTTCTTTGCAGAAAGGGTTGTCAAGCATTGGAACAGGCTGCCCAGGGAAGTGGTTGAGTCCCCATCCCTGGAGGTATTTAAAAGATGGGTAGATGTGGCATGTAGGGACATGGTTTAGTGGTGGACTTGGCAGTGCTACGTTAATGGTTGGATGTGATGATCTTAAGGCTCTTTTCCAACCTAAATGATTCTGTGATTCTATGAAACAAACCACACTTTCATTGACTGTACCTTTCAAAGATTAATGACAAGGTATTTTCAGTGGAGAGCCTCAGCTATGAATATTTCTATACCTGGGAAAGAAGTTTCCTAAATGCAAAGCATATACTATCCTCCCTTCCCTAACCCCAAAATGCCATGATTGGTTGATACAACTCCTCAAGTAAACCAGTTACGCTATCTACTGTGTATAGTGCAGCATGCATATTAAAGTGTACATTTCAGTTATGTTTCCATGAACAAGCTTTCTGATGCACCAGCTAGATCTTCAGTTTCTAATAGACTAGGACTAGACACAGGGAAACATTAAGTGCAAAATCCCAAGGGTCAGTTCTGTCTTAGATCCCCACGCCACCTTCTGGCATCAAACCTTAGATGTTCCAGTAATAGTTAAAAAAATCCTTTATTGTCTTTGTCTTACAATGTCATCGTCTGCTAAGGAAATAATTTTTATGAACGCAGGATGGATGTTCTAGCCTTTTATTAACTTTAACACCAGGGAAGCTAAGAGAAGGCTAGGAAGGTTTTATAAGACAGCTGTGACATTTACATCTGCCTTAAGATGGACCAGCAACACGCTGTGCCCCTGAGAATTTAAGTTTTTAACACCTATAACTAGCCTGCAGGCAAGAAATTTTTTTTTTCCCCCCACAGTTTGCAGCATTCCAAAAATCAGAATTGTTCCAGGTCACAGACAGCCTAATGAGTCTGGATTCACACATTTTAGGGCAGATGAATATTGCTTGCTGATTCATACTGTTAAATATGATCAATTTTACCTTTCTTTTCAGGGCTTAGCAGATACTGGAGCTTTCAAGAGACCGAGCAAACTTCTCCATCTGAACCCAACTGAATAAAATTTGAGGTTACTTTAAAAGTTCAGATAGATGTGAATGGAATTCCTGTGAAGTTGTTTCATGGTGCTTTTATATAATCAGCTGCAAAGTTGCTTCACAGCCTTTAGTAAGTGAGAGATCAGCTGAGCTTCACTGAATTAAAAAGCCAGATCAAACGTACTCTGGGGGCGTAAGATGTCCTGAAAGGTAAGTTAAACACATTCAGTTTCTAGGACGATAAGAATTTAAAACAAGTCCCAATGAGCCAAAAGGAAAAACAGAAGAAAACCCAACATACTTGGTCTAAGCAAAAAGCCCTGGGAAATCTGTGTGTGCAAACCAAAGTGATGTTGTAAGCTGTCATCTCTGTCCACTAACTGCTTCCATCAATCCCTCTTCTCTACAGTCTGAACACACACATACACACCCTCTGTCCCCAAAAGGTGGTATGGTCATTACCCTCTGGCCTGGTATCACATGGACTGTTGGATACCAAAAAAGCCCCAGCTTTTCATGTCATTATATTCTAGTTTTGTTTGTCAGTTCCTGAATAACTGACTTAAAATTACAAATGACTGGGGGGATGAATATCACAAGCCCAGTCTGGTGATGACACATGAGGATTTTCCATTTGAACTACAAAAAAAAGGCTCTCAAGAAGGACTGAAAACCAACAGAGTTTCCCCATTAAAGGAAATCTCAGATTCAGATTTAAAGACCAAGCATGATGGGATGACTGAACCAGAATCCCTCTGCAGGAAGGCACTGGTAGCTTAACATGCAAGTTGTCATACGAGCTAGTAACTTACAGTTAGCTCTATATCAGAGGGTCAGGAACGCTGGCAGCACACCTTTGGCTGCACGCCACGAGAAACCACAAGCAAGCTGAAGGCAAGGGCAGCTGAGAAGCAATTTTGTGAGATGGTGAACAGACAAGAGTTCACCAGTTCAGCCACGGTACAGCCAGGATACCCGCCTCGCATGAACAGCTCTTTCTCAGAAGGAAAAATACAATTGGCACATGTAGAGCAGTGGACACTAGTACTCACTAGGCCATCTAATTCCAAGAGAAAAATTCTTAAATGCTCAGGAGCACATGACAGCACTTCCACTTCTAACAGAGTTGCTGCAGCCTTTTACTTATTCCACTTCTGACAGCCATTGAAACCTTCACTCAGAGGAAATAAGTACTACTAAAGTCCGTAAGAGTGTGCTATCCTCTGAGAGGCCACTGTTTTAGAATACATTTGGAAGTAAGATTATATATTTTCAGGTCGCTCTTTTGAGAAAAAAGGAGAAAGAAACTGTGGGAGGAAAAAAAGACCAAGGAACAGAAAACAGCAAGCCAAGGTAGTGAAATGCTGGATAATTGTACCATGGCTTTTCTATGTTCACAACAGCACAGAGAACGTGTTCTCATACCCCCTTTTCTAATAATATATCAAGAATACAAGCTGCAAGATAGAACAGTAATTTAGTTTTAAATGTTTTAGATTACAATTTCACCATGTAACAAAAAAGCTAAAGTTTGTGTGGCTGGTATGCCATCCAACTAGCCATAACACAGGCATACTTGTATGGACAGAAAGTATCAGTACTGAAACATGCAAGCAACAAATAAAATCCAACCAAACAGCTACTCTGATTTAATGAAAGCAAGTATTTTTGTCACACAGGTCAGAAATGCAACATGGGCAACACGGCATTCAGCTTGCTGCAAAGAAAAGGCCCAACCTGTGGAAAGAGGGGCAGTTCCCAGGATCCTGCTGTCAGAGAAGCTGCAAAAGAAAGGAGGGCTGCTGGGACAAGTTCCATCTGCAACTAAAATGAATGTGTTAGGGACTCTTATTGGACTATCTCAAATCAGACATAGATTATATTTGGAGTGGACTCTAAATAGTTTTTTTTTTTTTCAGATTGCATTCAAGAAGTAAAGGTTTCACATATGGGCAGAGAACTTAAAATCTGTTACAGAATTAGAATAGTTGGAAAAAGTACAGCAGAAATAGTGCATAACAGAGGGCTTACAAATTTACGTCAGGCCCAAGACAATCTTCACCTTGCTTAGGGAGATTTTTTTTTTTAGCAAATAGTATCACTGATAAAACAATTTTTTGCCTCTGTATTTATGTATTTTACCACTGGTGCATCTACACCTAATGCACTCAAGTCAGCTATACTGATGAAGGTGGCATGTGAATATTTCATGCCCATATCCAAGCCCACAAAGAGTAAACCTACATCAGCTACTACTCAGCACCCTCACCGTCTCCAGAATTGTGTTATATGACTTAAAATGGCAAGTTGCTATCTTGATACGCTAAAGATAAATAGTTATTTTTTCTTTGAACAACTATGTAATATATAAAGTTTTTCATTGTCAGCATCTCCCAGTTGATGGCCACTAAAGAAGAGGAGTACCAATTGTCTAATTAAACAACATAATTTACCACCTTGGACAATAGCAGAGGCTCACATCAATGTAGGACTGCTAGTATTGTATACACGCCCAGCATTTTCATTTTTCAGTAGCTAATTATTAGAGGGAAGGTGAGGAGGAGAGGCTCTCTTAGACAAAACTAAGCCAGTAAAGAACAAATTCGATTTGAATGAAATTCAAGCAAAAGTGGAAATATAAGGCAAGGTTGCCTATGTTTAATTTCTACCATCAATGACTAGCTCTCCTATCCTTCAGGACAGACCACTACAATTTGAAGAGACACCTTGACAGAAACAGAATCTGTGTTTGGAAGTGCAGCACTAAGTATGACTGACTTGAGCAGGATTTTTAATTAACAGATATAGGCTTGTTCGTTCTTTTGAAAAATCACTCTGCTGTTGGTGCATAGATCTTTAGTACTTGTTCTATGCAGCGGACAGGACTATAGGGATGGCTACCAGATTTACTCTTAGTAATCTCAGTAACGATGTATGACAATAGCACCTTCATATTTAGGAAAAGATTTCACAACAGCAAAAACCCAACAGTAACACAACCCCACTATCACAAAACAGGTTCCCAGTCCCACCCAAGTACATTCCATGTCCCCTGCACTGAGATCCCTACCTCAATCTTTCTCCCACATACAGAACTGAAAGCAGAGGGCCTGTTACCGTCTGCTTCCCCTCGCCCCACTCTGGCAGCTGTGCTGAGCTGCTTCTGCCTGTAGGCATGCACTTAAAGGAGCTGGAAGCCTCCGTGCTGACATGCTGCAATGCAGAACAGCTCCTGCCTCTACTGCAAATCAGCTTAAGATGATCAGCATACAACCAGTAGTACATACCTGAGAGTTTGGAAACATTTGTTTTATAGAAAGGGATGATGACATAGTGATGCTTCAGACCTCTGACCTCAGTTCTTTGCATGCGCACTCATGACGAGCAAAGAAATATTGTTTTTTAAAAATAAAACAAAAAACCTACTCCCTCACCACACCCCACCCCAAGAAAAACAGCACATTGATCCTCCATCATCTTTTTTTAACACTCATCATCTGATGCAGTGGTAGCCATGATCATTTCTAGCCTGGACTACACAGATTTTAGTGAGAGCTTTAAGTGGGTGAAAAGTGACCCATCTTTTGGAGTGCAAGCTATTTACAACCACTTCTTTCTACCTGTTTTTTATCGCCTGTGAGACCTGACCAGACCTAGTACCAAAGACAGAAGTACAGCCCTGACAGCATGGCACAGTGCCCACACCACTCAGAGAGGACAGCACATAAGACTGCATTCGCTGCAGGTGGAGGTGACAGGCAAATATTATTACACAGCCAAAAGGGAGACAGTTGACAATACAATAAACTTTTACATTTGTAACAACAGAGGTCATTTCTGCCCTAGCTGTACCCCTTTTTAGCTTTGTTTTTGTCTGATAAACAGATACTTACCACCTCCAGTAGCCCAGCAAAAACATAAACCTATTATTTAATAAATAACATTAATTCTCCACAAAGAACATATAAACACATTAGAATTCATTTATATTGGAAAATGTGACATAAAAGCCAATTCCATCAGACCATGTAAGTTTGCAATAGCAAAAAAGTTTTCTATACTTTCCCCTTGTTTAATAAAGACATCCCCAGTGCAGCAGCTTACCTGATCTTGCAGAGACATAACAGGATTATTTTTGGTTGTATTGATATGTAGAACATGGTATTTGTTCTTCGCACAAAGATCATAGGCAATATTTGTGAAGGATGTGCTGGCAGTCTTAGGTACTCTGTTGTAAATAATCACCACATCATCATCTTCATCCAGTGTCACATCTTGTCGGGGGCCATCTACTGTATGACGTTGTTCTATTTCTCTGACTTCATGTCTTGCAATAGCCCTTTCTGTTAAGGATAACAAATACAAAATCCAAACGTAAATATCACCAATTTTGAAGTTCAAACCACAGAATGCAAATAACCTGGTGAAAAGCAGTAACTGCTCAGCAATAAAGGAAACACTTGCTGTCACATATATTTCTGACACATCTGAAGCAAAACTTAATCTATAAAACATATGAATGATAAAAGGTGAGTTAGTCTGACACGGAACACGAAGACTAGAAAACAATATACTTAGGGAACACATACTCTATTCTATGACTCATACAAATGTTACTGAAAGCCATCGTCTCTAAAGAAAAATGTCTATAAAGTCCTATGAAAATGGTGACATCCCCAAAATATCCCAAATAATTTCTATAAAACAACTATTTAAAAATTATAATAAAAGGAATAACTCAAGCAATTTGGAGAATATGAATTTTCTGAAAACACTAGAAATACTAACACTAGAGATTTAGTCAGTTAACTGTGTAGAGGCACTGGAATTCAGGTGAAATCATTGTTTTTTTATTTCAATGGATACAAGCCCAAGCGTAAAGCATTACAATAAATGGGTTTGCAAAAATTCAATTAGATTTATTAATTTCAAGTTTGACAAGAACAGAAGCAAGAGGTGCTTACAAAAGTTAACATTAAGGTGAAGAGTGATCTCTGAATACTGAAATACATCAAATACATCAAAAAGAAAGAAACATGGGAAAGCAAGCTATGACCAAGACATTCTGGCAAGGTGAGTACATTGCAAATAAACTGGTTTTCCTTTTATACAAAGGGCAATGCTCTGAGTAATTGAACTCTGCTTCAAGTGCTAAAAGCCTGTTTGGAAAATAAAAACCACAGTATTACAGCTTTTTTTTTTTTTTCCCCCTGCTGCTGAATATCAAATACTTTGTGCTGATTCAGACACAGCTTTGTTCTGTTCTAGGTAAGTATACACTTTAATATGATTTGTAATACAGATGTCAAAGCATCTTTTCCGATTCATTTATTGTGATATTGCCTCTAATAATATATTCAAAGAAATTTGCGTTCGCCAACAGTGCAAGCTGAAGTCGGTGCCACAAGAGTAACCTGTAATTCTCTGTACTATGTTCTTACACAGGGTATAGCTCTTTCTGGATGACACGCTTTTAACAGCAGCAGCTCTTTGGCTTTACTTCCCTTGCTTCCTGTAACCTAGTTCCTTTATTCTCTTTCACCACATCTCTTTAATTATAACACAAAATCACTTTTAAAGCAGAATCATTAAGCTGTGAACACCACTAGCCTGTAATTCCACATAAATTGTCTTCAACCACAAACTTCCATCTGTCTGAAACGCTTCAAAGCTTAAACTCACTCACTTTCTCATATGCTCGTATCTCACACCCCATAACTAAGTTACATTGGTATGAAAATGTTTGTAGAAAATGCTTATTGAGTATATCTCAATTTTCCACATGACATCTGTTGCTCCTCACTACATCAGTAACAGTTTTTGCTCCTTCCTTTCTCATTTGCTACCTCTCCCATCACTGCTGGCAAACATCCTATTTTGGAAAGAGATGAGGCAACAGACTCAGGTTTCATCCATCTGAAGATGGCTACAACAAAAAGGCACTGGCAACTCTCCCCTTCCTGCCTGTAACAGATTAGAGGAAGCATTTGGTAGGGGACAGTTAACCACATGGCTGCCCAAGGCTACATGGATACTGAATACCACCTAGAGAGGCTGAAATGAAACAAATTTAATTTGTATTTTCTACACCAGAGTAGTAGATCTCAGCTAGATCTGAATCATAACTGCACAGCACTCCAGGGCTGATGAGGCTGGCTGGTGCAGACGGAAGCTTCCTCTTTTACACGTAGGAAGTAAACATTTGTCAGAAACAGGAGTGATGAGAAGTGTTCCTCTAATGAGGCATTTGAAACCATGATGATTCAAGAATTAATGTGGTAAGTGCACTTTAAAGGCTATGCATAAGACATAAAAGATGTATGATTAGATGCAATTAGCAGAAAGGCTATTGCACACAATCACCTTCAACTTTGTACGGTGAGAGGGGAAAGCGAGAACCCATGCAAAGAGGAGAACCTTCAAAAGTATGAAGTACACAGACAGTTGCATTATCAAAGAATAAGGAGGCTTTAAACTTCAAATTAAAATGAAAACTAAGCTTTATGATGAAGAACTGAAATCACCTTTTGGAAATAACTGCAATAGTTAAAAACCAAAAGCTGTGATGAAGTGCAGGATATAAACTGCTGAATTGCAAGGGAAGCTAAAGCTAGTGAGAAGCAGGTGAAGCACCTGAAAGTGTCTAACCCGGTCAGCCATCCTAATGGCCTATTTCATAATAGGACAACAAGAAAAACTGCAAGTTTTGTAAAAATGCACGTTTTTTCCCCAGTCATGAACAGTTTGCAGTTTTTCCTGTGAAGTCAGGAGACTTTTTTGTTACTTTCTGAAAATTCAGTTTAACTGTTAAATAGCATGTGATTTGATACATATTAGTTTTATTTGTTTATTTACTGGGGGAGGGGGAAGAGGTCCAGTAATGGTAACATGCAACTCTGACTAGTCTTTGGGATAACTACCTTAATCAGGAATTAGAGAATTTGAGGAGTTGATGAGCATTTGGTTAACTACTTCATTTGCTCTTCTATAAGATTTAAATCATTCTGGAATTAAAAGTCCTGTAATGGTTGAAAAATGAACATTGTTTATATGTTTTTAGAAGTACAGCAGAAAATGCAACGTATGCTTTAATGACTTTTTACATGTGGAAGATGGGGAGGAAGAAGATGCTAGGTATTTATTAAGTATATTTTCTTTAACAAAAATCTCCTTAGATGACAGCCCTGCAAATTTAACTTTGATTATGAGAACTTGTCTACAGAAGGTTGGATTGGTTTCACTGAAATCAATTAAAAAAAAAAAATCAGGTTAGGTCATTTCTTTCCTATCAGAGATCCTGTGGACAAAATGATGTCCTACAGTCTCATTGCTTTCATTGCATTCTACTGAAACTTGATTTTGTAAGAAAAACATCTATTAAGAGCCAAATGTCTGGGTTAAGACTGTCCACACTAAGTTTTTCACTAATTAACTATATCAGTTAAAAAAGCTAAGCAGCATTTAAGCAAATGGTACTTTGAATACAAGACAGTTTTTCATAGTAATACAACACATGATAATTTTAAGGCATAAAATATTCTGTCTCGCGCTTTTTTATTACTGCCTGTTTAGGTTCACTGTAATGAATAATATAATTACTATGCAGTTGGGAAAAATGCTGTTCTGTCATCTGCAGTTGTCCTACATGCAAACTTTCATCAACTGCAAGGGCAGTCTGCACACAGGCAGTACCATGTATGATCAGCGTAATAAAGGTTGCTACACTGGTTATTTGCCAGCAGATAAATTATTTGCACAAAGTCTTCAGTTGGCAAAAGTAGTTGTTTTGTAAACAACAGAACAAGCTTATTTTCTCACCCATTTGTCTACATGTTCTTTGAAATCCTCCTTTATCCCATTTCTGTAACTGCCAGCATCTTCCCATGACTTATGTTTCTTGAGCCATCCTCTTGTAGCAAAAAACCAGGCAATACCATGGCTAGCAACAAGTTGGCTTGCCAGTCAGATGCTACCAGAAAACAACATATAATGGGCAAGTTATGACTTCTCCTTCAGCAGAAGCACTAATAGCAGCATTCAATCTGTATGCCACCACTGATTATGGAAAATTTGGAATTATTTATCTTCAAGATTGCTGCCCTTTCAAGTCAAAGCAATTTATCAACTTGGAGAGAAATGGACAGACCAAGTTTTATTGCTTAGCCCTATTTTGTTAGGGTCTCAACTAATAAAATCACCTGTGAAAATGCACTAGACCCATACATACCCATAAAAATATTTGAAAACCCAACTGAACAACATTTATGTAATTATAGAAACAAATCACCCAACTGAACAACATTTAAATAGTCATAGAAACAAATCACTGTGATCATAAGCAGTTATTTGTCTACACTCCTTGCACATTCAAACAGATGAATGTCTTAAATAAAACAAGTTTATTAGCATTTACTTCAAATCCAAGTGTTAACTGCATACAAAATATTATCTTCCCAAACAAAATAGAATGGCATTGATTTTATCAACTTAAAGGTTAACAAAACCAAGTATTTCAAATTCCTTACATTTTTCACAAAAGCACAAGAACCTCCTGGGATTTCTTAACACGAAAATCTACCAAAACCAGAAACTCTTCTTTACCCTATAAGCTTAGCACTTACCACTCTTGATGAAGGATACATTTTGAGCCTCACTGACTGTCAAAGTCAAGTTAGCCGAGTACCTGGAAGAATAATTCAGAGCATACCACCCTACTTCCCCAAACAATGCTCTTTGTCCTCTATGTCTATTTTCCTTCTCTATGTATCTACGGATATTATTTAGGCTCTCTCTTCAGTATGTCTTATGCGCCTGCCATGCTTCCTTGTGAAACCTCCCACTCGGATGAGGAAAGGCTCAGTCTTAAAATAAATTTTAGCTCAGCAGCCTTCAAGTGTTGCCCAACAGAAGAAAAAGATGTGGATTCAAACTTCATTCACACTGCCTTGATGTGAAGGAACTGGACAGCTAGTACTGATAGCACCATCCCTGAGCAAACAGTTGGTGTATATCTATGACACTGGATGCCCCATCAAACCAACAAGCAGGTTTCTTCCAGTTGGGAACAATATTGAAGCCAGCTGACTTGGTGCCTCAGCTTCCTTTCCATTGTGCTCCCAGGCCAATCAGCCAAGCAGCTGGTAGCCTGAGGCACTGAGCAGCTCTCCAGCTGTTTTCCTGCCCAAAAGCTGCATTAAACACGATTGGCCTAAAAACTGAACCAGAGCAGGACCGAAAACCTACTCACTATTGAGTCCATTCTCCTCTGATGAAGAATGAAAACTGAACAGCAGCTTAAAAATGAACCATAATTATGTAGCAAAGTTAATGTCCTGATTCATTTTCAAATTATATACACCCACCATATATACATAGCCTTCATCCTTCACTGAAATGCAGCCTCCTCTGGGAGCTGTTTAGCAGCATACTACTTATAAACCAGAGCAGTGCTGCTGTATGTGGACATCAATACTTTGGGGATGGAGAGGAGGAGAGAAAGAATCAATGGTGCTATGACAATTTATGGTCATGAAGGATTTCTGTCACTATACCCAATTAAAACTGCAGGAAAAATATAGATTGAACTTATAAAAGACACCTAAAGTTAAATTTGTTCAAGGTATCAGTATTAACACACAAAGTCTTTCAAAGACCTTTAAGAACAGCAACTCTATCCTGCTCTAGTTTTAAGACTTACTAACAGCAAAACTACTATATTGGTTCTTTAGCAACTTCATGACTTAAAGACCAACATGTATTTTGGGCAAGCCTTTGGTTTCTCCTACTTTCTTTTCCTCTGTGAAAGTATTCCATGAAGCCTGCTGTTTCTTTATTGCTGATTAATGAATGTTTACTACTTTTAAAGGCAATTCTGGGTGAGCCATTGTGTGTGGGGGGGTGGTGTCAGTAAAGTGCAGCAAACTCTTCTGGCTTGGGTAACTACAGCGCTCTGAAAACCAGTCCGGGGGACTTCAGATTCTCTCAAGTGCAACTCCTTACAACCATCTCTAAGTGACCATCCTTAAAACCGTAATTAACTATTCTGATCCCCATTAGCAGAGGTAAATATAGATATTACAATCAACATTAAGAAACAAGGAAAGCAAAACGCTTGCTATTTGATAAAAGTACAAACTGCTAGTCTTGCAAGGTGCCCCTGCTTGTCAGAGCTGAGTGACTTTCCACTGGTAAAGCAAATACACCTTAAGTGTGAAGCAACACAGCACAGGCACACTTATCCCCATCTTACCAAATTTTTCTTAAGAAAAATAATAAAAGGATTGCTAAGAAACAAAACCGCCAGTGAAACCTGACACTAGGGAGAACATTGGCACCCAAGCAGGAGACCACTGCCTTTAGAGGCTAGATGGTCCTACTGCCTTCATGGCCCCATGCGCACACTACTGCCAATCACTGCACATCTTCATAAATTTTGGTTAACAAAGATACCATTCCAGGAACCACACTTGCAGAAATCACTGCTAATGCCATATGCAATAGCCATAATTTATTCTAGTTAAAAAAGAATAACTTGGGCATTTTCGCTTTCTTCTTTTCTTAGATGTTTATCTGTGCAGCTCAGAACAACTTACCTAATTAAAAACATCTTAGCTCTTAAGATATTTTAGCTATTTGCATTTTAGACAAAGAAGACTGTTGGTCTCATTTGCAAATTTAGCTATCTTTAATCAGTCTATGAAATATCTACTAAAACCTTTAATTTAATGTTTGTCTTTAAGAAGTCCTCAAATTCCAGGATGGTCTCAGCACATACATGCTCTGAGCCCAGTACTGAATTACAGCTAGTGAAGATCACGTGCAAAGCACATACAAGGACAGAAACAGACCACAAAACTTAAAATAATACAAGAAAAGTTATTTGAAGTTTTTTTCAGTCAGGACAAAAAAAACCCAAACATCTTTTCCTTCCCATTCTAAAAATTCAGTTGTCTTAGTGTCAAGAGATTCTAATGAATAATTTTAGAAATTTCATTCCAGCTTGTTTTTTTCCAGTAAGGCATGAAAAGAAACAGGTATAAAAGACCTTTTGTAATAAAAACCAGTAGTTTAGTGAACAATTAAAACTCACTAACATTGTCAAAACATTTTCATTAATAGTGGTTAATGCATTTTCAGAACGGAAGGAAAAAGAACAGTCCAGACAGAAGAGAATTGTTTTCAAACTTCAACAAATGCACACTGGAACTGGTTAAAAGCAAAAATAATCCCCCAAAAAAACCCAACACGGACCAGCGAGGAGGCACCTCCAGCTAGGCACTGAGATCGTTAACTAAAATCTAATGCAGCAGCTGTCTGAAAATTACAAGTAGTGATGCTGAAAAACCTGCTACAGTTTCATTAGCATTTGATACTCATCATTTAATTTCAAGATAGCATTTTGCCAGGGCTTTATTTTGAACACATAAGTAGAAGCATATTGATTAGTGTGCGATATTCTTAAAGGTTTGATATTAAACTAAAAGAAAAAAAAAAAATGTTTACCCAACAGTAAAATCACTATCCTACATATACATCTAAGCTGGTTTTAACATCAGAGCCTGCATTTCTCATTTCTTTGCAAATTTTTTTAGTCGATCAACTGCATTTGTAAGGAAGAGTATTTAAAGATTAAGCTCTGACCAAGTATTTCCTTTTTTATCTTTTTCTTTTTTTAACTACTGTTAACATACAGCTTTACACACTTTTCCTCCAGCATTCCATTGGGCAGAATATTTTAATGAAAGACTATGTCGTGGCCCTTTTTTGATACAAGACCAGTGTCGTGGTTTAGCCCCACTCGGCAACTAAGCACCACGCAGCCGCTCGCTCACCCTCCCCCTCCCCGGTGGGATGGGGGAGAGAATCGGAAGGGCAAGAGTAAGAAAACCCACGGGTTGAGATAAGAACAGTTTAATAATTGAAATAAAATAATAATAATAGTAATAATAATAATAATGATAATAATAATAATAATAATAATTGTAATGAAAAGGAGAACGAGAGAGACAAACAAAACCCAGGGAAAAGAAAACAAGTGATGCAACCGCTCACCACCCGCCGACCGACACCCAGCCAGTCCCCGAGCAGCGATCGCTGCCCCCCGGCCAACTCCCCTCGGTTTATATACTGCGCATGACGTCATACGGTATGGAATAGCCCTTTGGTCGATTTGGATCAACTATCTTGGGCTGTGCCCCCTCCCAACTTCTTGTGCACCTGGCAGAGCATGGGAAGCTGAAAAAGAAAGTCCTTGACTAGTCTAAGCATTACTTAGCAACAACTAAAACATCAGTGTGTTATCAGCATTCTTCTCATGCTAAATCCAAAACACAGCACTATGCTAGCTACTAGGAAGAAAAGTAACTCTAACCCAGCTGAAACCAGGACAACCAGACATACCATCCATGTACTATAAAGTCAATCTGTGTTTTAGTTACATGATACATAGGACAGGTAAGGGCCTATATCTCAAGTTGCCCCAAGAAGGGCAAAACTAAAAAACCTGTGAAAAGTCACAGACCAGATGAATTGTATTGATAGATCAAAGCCTACGTACCCCAACAAGCATGGTTACTCCCAGAAAAAATATGGATTACAGCAGACATTTTTGTGTAATAACATCCAATAAAATAGAAAAAAGGACGCTTCATTCTACCAAATACAAAATTCTGAAAAATATGTAAATGCTTGAAAAGGTGCATACTAAAAGCACATCTTCAGCTTTAACTATAGCATCACTACTATGACTCCTGAATATTGCAAATAATACTAATTACAAAGTTACATAAAAATTTACAGAAACATTTTAGGCAGCATGGTGTAGTAGTAAGATTTAAAAATAAGCATATGTCAAACAGCTGCGTAAACTCTCCAAGTTCAGACTGAACTGTTTTGCTTGACACAGGTGTTGAATTCAAGTTAATGAATTAGCACGAGAGCAAACACAATAGACATCATTCATCTTTTTTTCCTCCCAGTGACTTGCAATTACAGGTTTCTTTAGGACAAGGAAACTTGAATAACAGATAGCTATAAAGAGAAGGATGTAATCACACAAGCAAAAGGTCGTGGCTTTTCAGGACCCCAAAACTGTCAGTAAACTGTTATGAAGCACTGCGACTACGATAACAGCAATGAAAAATACTTGCAAATCAGGGATTTGTTCTCTACATAACAAACCACAGCTGAGTATGTAACAGCAGGGCTTGCTCTTATTTATAGTGCCTTAACATTGTAATGCAGGTCTTCAGTGTTAGCAAGAAAAGTTAATGGAACCGTTTTACACATGGATACAGTTGTCACAAGCGTTCCACTATACAAATGTGCATGTCACTCCTTCAAGCAAAATCCAATTCAAATAATGAAAGAAAGCAAGATCAATATAGATCATCTGACTCCATTTAGTAAGGCAGCCTGGAGACTGTTTTGTTATTTTATACAAGCTTTCTCCAGACGTACAATCATTTACTTTTTCTAAAAGGGTACTGGCTAGCATAAAAGCAAAAAGGATCACCAAACTGTCTGTTAAAATCATTGAAAGACCTATATGTATGGACAATGCTGTATTACCGTAAGTCACCATCGCATTTAATAAAACTAATTGGTAAAACATACTATTATTCCCAACATATTACACTTATACCCCAGCTTGTCTTCACACTTCTTGGCTAAACTAACTAATCTGGAAAACAAACTATTGCCAGCTGGTCTAGCAGCCAAAAAAAGGAAAACAGCAAACAGCATTGCCTTCTGATCAGAATGGCAATGGAATCTTAGGAAGGTAGAGTACCAAGAATAATCTTATGATAACTCCATGTAGTACCAACAGATACAGCATATTTGCTTAATTAACATTGGCTGTGTACAGACTAAGCATTTACAGTGATAAACATGATTTCTAACCTTAATATAGTTATAGGAGTTTGTGTAAAGTCCTTTGGAAAAAAAAGAAATGAGTCTGCATGCTGAATGAGCCCCACCGTTGTTAAGTCATAACAATTATTTTTAATTACATTTTTAAATACTGACTAGATAAGGTCTTGATTATATTTTTTGTTTTCTTTGTGAAAACCATTTATCTTGCTCTTAGCTTCAATTTAAGAGCCTCAATTTAATTCTATACCCTGGTTGCTTTACATACAAATCAGAAGTATGTCTTATTTTTCCAAAAAAAATGCAAATTGTTAATCGAGAGATTTGTTAGCTCATGTAGCTTAAATAACAACATATATTAAAAAATACTGCCTTATCTTTTATTCCAATCCTAGGCTTGCAGCCTAAAGACCTCATCTGGGATGGAGATGAAAAAGATAAGCAGGAATAAAGATAAGCTCTAACAACACACAGACCACTCAAAAATTACACTTCAGGAACCCCAAAGCCATTTTAAGTAAATGAAAGTACAAGAAAAACACTTTTTAAATTAAATGCTAGAACTACAACAAACACTAAATTAAATAGTTTTTAAACTACCTCTGGAAAACTCTTCTTGCTATGTCCTATGCCGCTTCACACCTGGGGGTCCAAGACATACTCAGGCAGAACTAGGAAAACAAATATACACAGCATCGACCTGATTCCTTTCTGAATAAAATAATCACCTGCCTTAAAGGTTGCCCTTCCCCTCTGACTTTCAGAAGATTACAAGGAGCAGTGGCCCAGTGGACTCAAGGAGCCAGTAGAGGGAATACTACAGAGGAAAGCTTGCAAGTCCTCGCAACGTGTACCCTGCCTGGTCCTACCCTGGAAGTTCCGTTGGGCTTTCATGACAGAAGCCCAGAAGAAATCTGGATTAGCTTGAAATCGTGCATTAGAGAACACTTGTGACACAACTAGCCAGCTAATGCAAGCCTTCCGCGTTCATCCTCTCCGTCCTAAGAAACAGTGGCAGTCATATTCAGTTCCAATACACTGGCATACCAACACCACTACTATAAAACCTCTTTGCAGCAGACATTGATTAGCAAAATCAAAATTGCACAAACAAGAGCTTTATGTAGATTCATGTCAGTGCAATACAGAGCTCCCTGTCTTCGGTAAAAACAGAAGCAGTCCAGGATTGGTGAGGTGTGCAGTAAGGTGGTTTTGTACAAAAACCTTCCCACTGATAGCACGGCCAGCTGCTCACTGAAAGCCTCTGGGTGTTAATCCCGATTTAGATTGAATTAAGCTTTTTAATTAAAAAGAATTCTTTTCCTACATGCATGAGAAATATTTTGTTCTCCCCCCAAATCAGTCCTTTTTTGAACAAGGAGGACTATTTGATGAAAATTTGACCAGAACAAAAGGGCAAGCAATTCTCTCACTGCATCTTAGGTAGCTGTTGCAAAAAAGTGAAAACAACTCCAGCCCCTTGCTCAGACATTTGGTCCCACAGCAGTAAGGGATACAACAGATCTGTGTTCATCAATCTATAACAATCCATCCTGACTATAATATACCATAATTATTCACTATCAGAAGGTACATCATCACTGAGCTTACTAGAAGTCAGAATTGCAGAAAGTTATGCTGGGTAATGCAATGCCACCAAAATAAAAGTTAAAAAGAATTCCTACAGATACTCCCCAGTAAGACCAGAGAAAAAGGAATCAAGATTCTCTTCTTAGTATTTCGAATTCACTAAAATATTCATTTTATGACGGCCCCTGGAATGATGAGAAAGTTAATTTAGCCTTACATGTCATTTTGTTGGCATCTGATGTAGAATTGCACAGTATATAAAGAGCTGACTGGTCTGGGGGCGGGGGGGGGAGAAGCCCAAACCAACCACCAGGAATACCCACATATTTGGTCAGATTATCTTTTGCAGACATTAAGACTTTAAATTGTCAGATTTTATTTTTATACAAGCAAAGTAATCTGCTTCCAACAATAATCAATAGCCTAAAATCTAGCATTAACCCATTTCTAATATGGCTGGAACCTGTAGAGCTCTGCAAGGGAATAATGCTTTTGCCGTCATCCAGAAAGTGTTTTGAATTGAGCCACTTACGATATTTTAACTTGAATTTAAAGAATATATTACATGGTCAGCCCAAATAAGAGTATCAGCGCTAAAACTGTGTTTTGAAGCAAAGATTTGTTGAAACTTCATGGCCCGTGTTCCCAAAGAAAGGTGTGTGACGTTGAGAACTATGCGCTCTCGCCAGAGATGCAGGTATTGGTCTCAGCTCAGCTTTCCCTGGAAAAGGTGTACAGCCGTAACACTTCCTTTCTATGCCAGTACTAAAGCTACTGAAGAGTCACCTAAAACAAGCTTTTACCTTCTTCACATCTCCATACATGAACCCCAAATTTCCTGAGCTTTTTTTGGTTTAAGTCTCCAGTGACCACAGATGGTTTCCATATGTATAAATTAAATTTGCCTTGCTGTTGCATTAAGTCATCACCCTCAAATTCCATTAGTCTCAGTTACTATTTTTGTGTATACGAATAGTAAGGTTGAAAAGTTCATTTTTATGTTAACAAGCTGTAACCATGTAAGGACGTGTATATATATTAATATCTGTTGGTAATACAAATAAAGCACGTGCAGAAAAACACATAAGCTTTCCTTTTTGCTATATGAAGTGAAAGTTATTTCTTTGGAGTGTTAAATCAGAAAGATATTTTGATCCAAGCCATTACTCTGTGGGGGGTGGGACTATTATAAAATTCTGTGGGAGGATATACCAACTGATAGATTTTTTTGTAAGAAATAGCTTATTTATCTGGGATACTTCAAAGCAAAAAATACCACTGGTGAATTCTGTTTCCAGGGAGATGACATATTACCTTCCAGAAACATGTCACACACTGAAGTTATTCTTCAGATTGAATGAGCAGAGAAAAACATGAAAAGGACTTCTTTGCCATGACACAGACTCTCTGGCAATATTGTTACATAAGGAATAAAATAAAGTAAAATAAAATTAAATACAAGGAACTTTGACTCACGATCCTCAGCAAACGTAGTTGCAGTGATTAGAGAGGAAACTACCCATGTATCAGCAGAGCTCTAAAGACAACATATCCTGGTAGGAAAAATTCAGACACAAGTTTGGGCAGAAAAGAGGGGGAAAAGCCAAGAGACGATAGTCCTTTATGGTACCACATGGTTCAAGAGAAGCTGCAGGATGAGTAATAGTGAGCATGTGCATACCCCCACCTTTCATCCCCTCAAAGTCACTGCTCTAGATCCACCCCATCTAGAATTCTTGTCAAGTTTGAAGGTTACCCTCATCTCTTCATGCCCTTTTCTCTTCACCGGACTTTTCTTGAAGGAAGAAACAAGCAAGCAGCTGTGTAGGGTAAAAGGAATGACAGCTCCCACACAAGGAGTTCAGTAAATTGGCACTTAGAAATAAATAATAGACAAACTTATACTGTTTGGTAACAAATAATTTAGCAGTACAGTATGCCCACTACAGAATAGCATCTGCATACCAGTCTCCTTCAATTGCATTATCTCATGTCTTCTTAAACCTTTCAGTTTTTTGCCACATCATCTTCATCTGAACCTTCAGATAGCTATAGCCTCTCTTCATACACTCCTCACACCCTGTTAATAATCATACGCCTCTGCTCACACTTCCCATGAATCATTTAGACTTATAATGACCTGTTAGGATACAGCAAGAATCACATTTCTACTGCCGCCTTGGAAAGCTAGTGTTGATGCACTTCTCCCAAATCCTGACAGCTACAAACATTTTTTAAAGACATACACTGCCTCTGCACATTTTTAAAGTGCAAAGTCACTTGGCCTTTTGATTCAAGTACAGGTTTTTTTGATTGTTGTTTTTTGGGTTTGTTTTGTTTTGTTTCAATACACAATTTAGCCTTCAAAAGGAGGAAAGACGTTGGCTGCATGTAAGTTGTAAACAAATACCTCTCTTGCTCATACTAAAATAACTTCTGAAGTCTCATTACTTTTACGTTCCCAGATAAAAATAACTTCTCTTAAGTTTCTGAGAAGCCTCCTCAAAATCTTTCACACCTCTTTTGACACCTAGTTCATACCATCTTCTTCTCAGGAAGGAGAGGATATCATGGGCTGACATCAATTTGCAGGATCAAAATTGACTCAGGGTAAAAAATCCCACTATGTTTCAAACATCACCATATCAATGAGAAAATGGGTCACTCTTCATCAAAAGAAAATTCTGTATCACAGCTGTTAGAGACCAGGACTTCACATCTCTCTGCACTACTAGCCTGTGGCCAACTGAGCAGATAAGAGAACTCTCAAGCAAGATGCAGAGCTGTACTTTGGTAGATATGTGTATCTATGTTTTTCAGCAAAACTATGTTAAATTTAAAAGAGGATATTCTGNATTCTGTCCAAGTGGCCTCCCCTCTATGTTCCCTAGTGTGGACAAGTTACCCCAATGATACTTTGGTTAAAACAGTGGTCTTTTCTTCCAGAGACTATAGAAAAGGCTCCCCTCTGTAGTCGATGTTACAAGCCTGCAAATTCAACAGGTAGCAGAAATTTCACTCGACTTTACACGTGCTGCTTAAAAAAATATCTGGAACTTCAGTAATTTTTGCGTGCCCCATAAACTGTTTTTAACCTGTTCTTCAACTAAGGTATGATTTTTGCAATACATTAATTTCTAAAAACTATATTTACAAATGTACATAGTAAGGTTTATTTCAAAATATAACATGTTTCCAAACAGCAGGTTCGTGTTGAACAAAAAAGCTGAGCTGCCACAGCTCTGTTCTGCTTTTGTGTCTTCCAACTGCTCAGAGGCAGAAAAAAGTTAGTGTTGTGGGGTTTTGTTTTTGTTTTTAAATCATGGCTCTCAACATCTTTGAAGCAAAGGAGTTTCACGCTGCTTCTCT
>VYZW01026074.1:4008-24293 GCA_013401315.1 Balaeniceps rex
GCTACAAGCCAGTCTTCTTTTCTCTATTGTGATTTCTTTATGGAAAACTCAGGCAAAATAAATATTAATTTAATTTGGATCATAACTTGATCTTCCCAACAGAGGCTTATTGTCCTTCAGAAATCAGTTATATGGAAAGATGCTAGCTCTACTATGGACTTAGGCATACCTGTGAGGTTACAGATGGAGAAATCCGTTACCATTCCTAAATCCCAAATAAATCCTAAATTTCCGTTGCCCACTATTTATGGAAGAGTAGTGGCATTAAAATCTTTTTTTTGTTTAGTGTACAATCTAGCATCTTCTTCTAACAATGATGATCCTCAGTGGCAAAAAGTATTACTATTTTGACAAGGTTTGAAAAATTTATTATCCAACAAGACTGCTGCTTTGTCTCTGGAGTTAGAATCAGGTTTAGTTCTCATCTTGTTCTTGTCTTTCCCACTTAGGCCAGAGTTTGACAAATATTTCAGCTGCACTGCCAACCTATCCAGGCCTGCCACCTTCTTCCCATTCTGTGTCACTCATTTTCATCCACCTCTGGGGGAAGAAAAAAGAAAAAGAAGGAGATCATAGTTTCTGAAGAGATTTTTGTTTTCTTGAAATGCCTCTTAACAAGCACATTGCCTGTCAATGAATAAATCATTCTGTCCTGCCCGTGGTCTACAGCTTTTTGTCCTTATTTGCTAGTTTGTAGCTAGAAAATATAGTGGAATTGTAAGTAGATTTGTTTTTTTTTAAATTTTCTGCCTTTTACAAATGTCAAATTGTACAAAACTGAAATAAAGTGTTTTAAAGCAAAAAAAGATGCTTAATAATCCCGTTACTCTGTGGACTTTCCAGTTTCTTTTCTGTTTACATAAACCTGTGTGTCTTATTTACTCTAGAGATATACATATATGTAAAGTGTGTGTGTGTGTATATAGAGGTGGCAGAGTGGGTACAGGTAATTTGTTGGAAAATTGAAGTCTTGCTTTGAATTGACATATAGACAATTACTGCGGCCAATAACAAGGTTCTGGTAAACACATTCCTTTCAAACCTTAGTTTTTCCCACGTTCTTTCATCTAGCTCTTTTGCTTTTCATCCTTTTTAGATTATAATTACTGCCATAGATCATCTGCTTTGTTACTTCAAACAAGTAGGAAGAACTGTGTCCGAACTAGAGATGGTAGGGACTGGAGATGATTGTTACGGATATTCAGGTCATGACTGAGAGGAAGGTAAGTGGCTTGATACTAACTTTGAGGGTACTTTATTAATTCTTTCTGTTTTTAATAATCTCAGAGAATTCACAGTAGATGGTATGCATGCTGAGTTCTGCCTCCCTCCCATCTGTGCCATAATCTCACTGGTGGCATTTATAACACAACTTATTTTACATACATGTCTATTTTCTAATGGGAGTCCAACAGCAGAAGAGATTATCTTGCTTGGGAGCCCACCTGTAGATACTGCAACTCATTTATTAAGGTAATAAACTTTACAAATATCCTAAATTTAAAGGTACATTAAAATCTAAAATAAATGAAAGTAGCATCTGAAGACATGTCAAAAGTAGCATCCAGTTAAATGCAGGAAAACCAAGCTGGATAAGTGGTAACGTTCTTTCCTATCCACTGTGTGATGTTCCCTGGCATTTAGTAGACGTGGAAAAGGAAAGAAAGCATGCAGTTCCTCATCCTTCTGAATTACAATAGTGTTTCTTCAGCAGACATATATTTTTGGCAGCAACTAGCCAGCAGAAGAGAGAGCATTTCTTCCACAATAACATAAAAGAAACAGTTAGTCTAGAAAATACTAGCATTTCAGCCTAATAAAACTCAAGCAGAATGAGGCTAGAGGTATTAAAAAAAAAAGTCTGTCTTCTCTCCTAAGCTGTAGCTGGATTTGAAGTTTGTGGCTAGAAGAACAGTTTGTTAACAAGTCATTTCAGAGACTGACATTCCAAGTGCAACTGGCATGATTTTCATTTTGTGTGCAATGACATCCTACTTTAGTGTCCTGTACGTTTTGGCTTTGTTCTTTCTCGCTGAAGAAGACTAAGACAGCTCCATTCCTGGTGTTGTATTTCCTGAGATTTTTAACTGGAGCAAGGCCTGAAGTGTCCTCTCCCCTCCAGAGAATGCCATGACCAATGTGCTTAAGCTTTGTACTTTATGAAAAGATTAAGATAATTCAGCTAAAAGAAAAGGTGCAGAACAACCCCATGCACCAGGATACCCTGTGGTTACAACACTCCTGAGGAAGTGGGAGCTACAGCTTTTAGTCCTTCCCAGGAGATGGGATGAGGTAGACCTCCAGTGTCATAGGTCTAACAGAGAGTAGGGCAGGAAGGAGACCCCTGCCCCGTGAGGTTTCGCCTGGTCCGGTGTGCTGCACGGAAAGCAATGGGTGTCTCTTCTTTACTAAGCATATCTATCAGTGCTATCAAACTGTCAGTGCCTTGAGTGTGTGCAAAAAGCTGAGTGTAGCTATTCAAATAACTTAACAGGTGAAGACTTAAGTGCTTCCAATGTTAAACAGAAGGATGGAGCTTTTGGAAGTGTCTACTTGAGCACCCAGAAGGCAGCTGGCTAGGATTGAGTTTCACAGGCAGTCTAAATGCTAAAACCTGACCTTTTAGGATAGTCTCTGTGGAAGTTCTGTGCCACTTGCCTTCTACCCACCAGTCAGCAAACATTTCCTATCTCAGTCTCATGAAAAAGTGTGTTGGGTATTATGTCAGGTAACCCAGGCAGATAAAAACTGAAAGTGCTTTAAAGTGGTGGTGTTCGAATTTGTTGGTGTTAGTGTGACAATAATACCTTGTTATGTCAGGGCTGAATTTGGACCTAAGTCTTATCAGCTAAAGTTGTTATAAAAACAGAACAAACTTAAAGTTTCTGACAGCAAAAATACCAGGATTTTTGCAAATGAACTGGACAAAGTCTATTTTTATCTTTCTTCCATTTTTTGTTTTTTTCCAGATAGGTGTTTTACAAAATTCCATTCTGAGGAAAAGGAAAAAAAAATCTGTTCTATTGACTCAGTAACTTTAAATGTCACCCAAATGTCACCTTTAAAGTAGATGAGAACACTTTCCCAAATGAAATGAGTGACTAATGATATAAACCCCTTTGAAAATATAAATGAGTGTCTTCACTTAGAATTCAATAACAAGGATGGTGAAAGAAAATAAATGTGTTCAAACCTATTTTGTGATGAAAAGAACACATATTGGCATATGGAAAGGTAAAGTGTTAGCATTCTTTCTTCAGGGGCCTTTGGTTTTTTATCTTAATTGTCACTCAGCTTGATATACCAGGTGTCTATCACTACAAATTGAGCTCTGTGGTAGAGAATTGTTTGTGAAGGAATTGTTTGGTTGCTTTTCTCTATAACATTTGATGAAAATGAAGCCAGTGACAAATGATTGCTTATTCAAGAGAGCAAAAATCAAGATTTTATGGGGAATAAATAGGAAAGGTGAATTACCTCTATTAGCTAAGAAATAGGATAAGAAATCCTAGAAAGCAAAGGGTGTAGGGTGTAAGGCTGTAAGTCAAAACAGAGTTTGTTTGAGATGATAAAAGGAACTTTGTATTTTTTTAATAGATAAGATGTTATGAAGTTGTAGTTCAGATAGGAGATCAAAAGATATACTTCAGTTGCATGAAGAGAAGGAGTATTTCGTAATAAGGACATGTTAACATTAAGGTTAAGAAAACAGGATTTAATTCTGCTATGTTAATGAAGTGAGAGTAACTGCAGACTATACTACCTTGAGGTTACTATGGATCATGTATTCTGTATACTGTATACATGTAGCTAGTAATGAATATGCAAATTAGTGAGATTACTTTTCAGAGCTGTTCCCAAAAATGACATTGCACCATTTCCACTATTCCTCTTTTTCCTAACTTATTAAAGCCTGATTTTGTGAGTGTTAACTTTGATTATTTAATGAAGTTAGTTAACTTATAACTTGTTTGGTTTATTCAAATACACTTTCCTGTAATAGCTATAATTCTACTTGTGCCTGTTCAGGGGATATAGCTAACTAAAGAAATTACTTAAACTTCATTAAATTGTTGAACATTGAATACTCATAATATGAAGAATAATTCTCCACCAATCTTCTTCCAAATCTGACAGTAATCATGCTATCCAAGACCAAAAGGACATCCTATGATGCAGTTTTCTAAGAGAGATAATACTGATAATAAGACAAATTTCACATAAGCCTGTGGACCCTTGCTTCTGACATGCTTAAAATAAAACACAGTAGCATGGCCAGTGACAGAAGAAAGAGAAGTCAGTTCTGAGAAGTAGTATCCACACTAGAGCTGTAGAAAAAAATCTGTAAGTGTAAACAAGCAAGTGTAATATACACTGGAGTCAAACCCTCAACTGCCATAAAAATAAACAAACAAATGTTCTTAAATGATTTCTTCCTACAGATTCTTATCATTAGGAAGAATGGGAAGAAACATGTCTACCTCAAGGTCTCTGGGAAGCTTTTTGCAGGTAGCTAGAAAGAGACATGGATATGTCTAAGAAGGAAACAAAATTTCATAAACTGAACTGTAAAAAAACAGTAGGAACACCTATTATAAGCCTGTTGAAACCAAACCTGCTCTATGTATGCAAATTGCTCACCAGAATATGTAATTTAAAAAGGAATCCACCAGATTTGCTAGTGTCCTAAGTCTTTCTTCCAAGAGGTATTTCAGGGTAAGTTATCTATGCAGCTTCAGCAGATGAAAACTTAGGAAAAAAATAAAACCAAGGAAGAATAATAGAACATAGACAAAAACTTTACAGTTGTAAATGCTTAATTATCTTTTTAACATGATGTCGTGGTTTAACCCCAGCTGGCAACCAAGCACCGCACAGCCGCTTGCTCACTCCCCTCCGGTGGGAAGGGCGAGAGAATCGGAAGAGTAAAAGTGAAAAAACTCATGAGTTGAGATAAAGACAGTTTAATAGGGAAAGTAAAAGCCATGCACGCAAGCAAAGCAAAACAAGGAATTCATTCACTTCTTCCCATCGGCAGGCAGGTGTTCAGCCATCTCCAGGAAAGCAGGGCTCCATCACGCGTAACGGTTACTTGGGAAGACAAACGCCATGACCCCGAACGTCCCCCCTTCCTTCTTCTTCACCCAGCTTTATATGCTGAGCATGACATCATATGGTGTGGAATATCCCTTTGGCTAATTTGGATCAGATGTCTTGGCTGTGTCCCCTCCCAGCTTCTTGTGCACCTGGCAGAGCACGGGAAGCTGAAAAAGTCCTTGGCTAGTGTCAGCACTACCTAAAAACAAGTAAAACATCAGTGCATTATCAACAATATTCTCATACGAAGTCCAAAACACAGCACTATGCCAGCTACTAGGAAGAAAATTGACTCTATCCCAGCCAAAACCAGGGATGATAGGGTTATTTTACAGATATTATTTATGTATATAATTGTTCCAAAGTCTTCTGAAAAAAATCCCTCCTAGGGCTATTCTACAATGACAGTGATAGTATTTATATGGCATCTTTTATCTATGGAAGCCTAACACTCTTTACAAGCAATGTAAGTGTTAGCACACTATGGTAAGTAGATATTATCATCCTCAAGACTTGTAAACAAAGAATGGACTGGGCAAGTAACTTGACAATGTCATGAAAAAGGTTAGAGGCAAGAAAGGAATTTAAGAGAATCAAATCCTTGGCTGTTGGGTCTAGACAATGGACAGACCTTTAAAACATTAAGAAACGGAAAACAAACAACAGACATAGGAAAGTACATAAAAAACTATTAATAATATATGTTGGCTGGCACATGCTAAATTCTGTAATTAGGTCAGGTTAAGATGTCAGCATTGTGAGTGACCAAGAAAGGACTCTTTTCAATACACTGAGAAAATATTTGGGTAGATCAGAGAAAGAATACAAATATAAGGATAACTTAGATGCTGTCACCAGCAGTAACGTGGTTTTTAATTCTAATATTGTATTTCAATTTAACTTAAGTCATACCACAAGACGTAAAACATGTAAAATTAACAGTGAAAACAGGAAGTATGACAGCATAATAATGCTGAACAAGACACTCTATATTGAGTATTTGTTATATTTTTCTGCTCTCATGGAAGTATGTGTTCAAAATAATTTAATCTGAACGGAGCAGGCCAAAGTGGGATGAGGGAAGCTTGACTAGAGGTTGAAAAGCTCATTTCCTGACACTATTCAATGTGCTGAACTCTTTTGTCATTCTGCACTGGAATGAAGCAAAGCCCTTTGACATGTGTTCTCAAAAGCAAACTGTGTCAAAATGTCTCCATATCAAAACATGCACTTTTCGGAAAGTACATGTCATGTACTTCCTTGTGGCTAGAGCTCTGTGCTGCAGGAAGGCCAGCTCCCAGTCCTTGCTCTCTCTGCCCCAAAGTGCAAGTCATCTTTTCAGGCTGTTCTGAGCCAGGGAGGGCAAGAGGCTAAACCCGCTTCTAATGCGGTCCTGCAGAAGTTAGGAGGATCATATTAAGTAACTGCCTGAGAAAACGTGTTTTGCTGAACCAAATGCAGTGAAGATTTGACACTGTGTACTTTGGGAGAATGAGCCCCACCACCCCCAGCCCCACGTCCGTGCTGGCACTCTTGGTGTAAGCTATCAGCTTGTCTCTAAAAGAACAGCTCTGTGCTGAAGCTCTCCAATGAGGCTTTAAGGCAAATACACATTTTCATGAGCCATTCTTCTATGAAGAAAGAAAAAAGTCCTGTGATTCTTTTTCATGGCAGGCCATCAGAATTGGTTTATTTTGCATCCACATAAATATCAGGTAAATAAAATTCCAGAACTGGTTTTCAACACAGAAATGTCACTGTCTTAAGCCGATGGAGCACCAACAGAGAAAATTCCTACCCCCAGGTGCTTGGAACCATAATGATTATATAGAAATATTTTAAATGACTGAAAATGACAATCAGTGACACCATCTACTGGTGACATTCTCCAGTTTCTAGAGCCACCAGAGGATCTTGGGGTCAGGTTTATTTCAGAGCCTATTCACCTTGTTTTATTTGGATTATTTGTTACCTGCAAGGGAGAGAGAACACTAAATTGGTTCTTTTCAAACGGCCTTCCCTCCAATACTAGACAGACAAGGCTTGCCTTTAGCAAGACTTAAAATTAGATTCCAGTTTTTGGATTAGAAATATGACTACAGAGCCAGGAAAACTGGAGATATAATCCTAAATTATGTTTTGTAACACTTTGCCTACTTAATAGTTTCAGTAATTGTCCCCTAGAATCCCCTTTTCTCTCTAAAAGATAGATCAAGCATGCACAGAGTCCCTCTTTCTGTGTCCACAGCCATGGGTTCTTCCGTCCAGTCCAAGCCTCCAAGGAGACACCAGTCTGGCATCTTCCTTTCCTTTAATGCAAGTAGACATTTCGAGGCTTAGAAATTCAAGCAGGCTATATCTTGTAATATTTGCTATTCTGACTTTCCTCTCTGATCTCAGCTTCTGTTAGGAGGTGTTTTGCTTTGCAGTTCCTCCCCTCTTCCTCCTACGCTTGCTCCTCTGACGGCATAACAACCATTTTAAATCCCCTTTCTTCTCTTCGGAATTTTCACACATAAAATCTACCTAGTGGTATTCTTCCTCCCCACCACATAATGCAGAAAATGTGGCTGACTGATTTTGATAGAGCCTGCCTCTCAGTTTTGGATCTCAACATTTGATATCTTTTCCTCCTTTGCTCTGTTTTTAGTGGGTTAAGCCCTCTGATCTTCAGGGCATGCATAACAAAACTCATCTATTTTGTCAAGATAGGTTGGGAAGTAACAAGTTGATCGTATGATCTGGCAGACTTTTATGTGAAGATTTTTAATATAAATAATAGTTTCATGGATGTGCTGTACACAGTTTGAAAAATACAGAGATGAGGTGTAGGTAAACAATCTCTGTCCCTGAACATTAACGCACTGGAGTCTTCTGAAAAGATTATTCAGGAGCTGATGACTAGTATTCAGCCAATTTTCTGCTTGAGAATGAATGACCTTTTACAATCAAATGCATATACTCAAATATTTCTGGCTTCATCACAGTGTCCGTTTCCAGGAATAATAATACAAAACATCATCCTCAACACTAAACTAAAGTAACTCCACTTACATGGGCTCTGCTTAAGGTATCACCAGTAAAATAATGAGATTTTAAAATTTGTACAAAAATTTTAATCTAAAAAGTGTGTACAGTCCCACTTTAAGCGTAAAATAGTTATTCTCATGGCCTTGAGATCTACAAAGGCCATATGTGTACCTTTGAAGGATCAGACCTCAATGTTTTGAATGCCCTATATATATTCCACAAATGCACCCTCAGCAAGTTTACTGATGACACCAAGCTGAGTGGTGCAGTTGACACGCTTGAGGGATGGGATGTCATCCAAAGGGACCTGGACAGGCTGGAGAGGTTGGCCTGTGTGAACCTCATGAGGTTCAACAAGGCCAAGTGCAAGGTCCTGCACCTGGGTCGGGGCAACCCCCAGTATCAATACAGGCTGGGAGATGAAGGGATTGAGAGCAGCCCTGCGGAGAAGGACTTAGGGCTACTGATGGATGAAAAGCTGGACATGAGCCAACAATGTGCGCTTGCAGTCCAGAAGGCCAACCGTATCCTGGGCTGCATCAAAAGAAGCGTGGCCAGCAGGTTGAGGGAGGTGATTCTGCCCCTCTGCTTTGCTCTGGTGAGACCTCACCTGGTGTACTGCGTCCAGCTCTGGAGCCCTCAGCACAAGAAGGACATGGAGCTGTTGGAGCGGGTCCAGAAGAGGGCCACAAAAATGATCCGAGGGCTGGAGCACCTCTCCTACGAGGACAGGCTGAGAGAGTTGGGGCTGTTCAGCCTGGAGAAGAGAAGGCTGCGGGGAGACCTTATTGCGGCCTTTCAGTACTTAAAGGGGGCCTATAGGAAAGATGGGGACAGTCTTTTTAGCAAGGCCTGTTGTGACAGGACAAGGACTAATGGTTTTAAACTAAAGGAGGGGAGATTTAGGCTAGATGTAAAGAAGACATTTTTTCCAATGAGGGTGGTGAAGCACTGGAACAGGTTGCCCAGAGAGGTAGTGGAGGCTCCATCCCTAGAAACATTCAAGGTCAGGTTGGACGGGGCTCTGAGCAACCTGATCTAGTTGAAGATGTCCCTGCTCACTGCAGGGGGGTTGGACTAGATGACCTCTAAAGGTCCCTTGCAACCCAAAGCATTCTATGATTCTATGATTCTATGAAATGCATGCAAGGGGCATGCAAGGCACCAAATACAGCAGTTGAATCTCCAGGATATCATGTGGAGCAGTTTTCAAATCCCTGAGTAGGAGATATATTTCAAAACTTCATTGAGTTTATTATTCATAGTGTATAGTAATAAAAGCATTGCATTCCTGTCAGGACTAACGAAAACTACCCATTTTTTTTTCTGATAAAAAAAAAAAATAGTCTGTAATTCTGAAGCTTGGCTCATTACAGCTCTTGAACTTCCACTCTTCACAGAATGGAATGAAATATCAGGCAGTTCTGTTGTAGAAATAAGGTTGCTATGTCATTCAGTTATTGACTTGTAAATCAACAGTCTAGGACGAGTATTGTCTGTTGGATTCTGCCAGCTGGAAGAGAAGCAAACATTTTTCTTGCCAAAGAAGTTTTGCAGTCACAAGCAACATGAGATTGACTTTTTACCCTGGCCTTTACAATATAGCCAGCTGGTATCATTAAATCCTGGCCCTTATGAAGCAGTCTTCTTACAGTAAGTTGGGGTTGAACAATGAAAATCTCTAGACAACTTATAATATTGTTATGCTATACTCTAAAAATCCTCAGGTTTTTAATTTTTACACTGTTGCTGTAATCAAATCAATAAAACTTTTTAAGGAATACGTGACTACTTAATATGGTTTAATAACGATAGCCATTAATTACTTTCTTTACAGTATTAACACCTCATGAAATATCTAGAATTTTTTTATATTTCTGCTGATATGAGATATTGATTCTTAGATATGATTAATTGCCCTGGTTCTGTTGAAATTGCAAGCAGCTCATTAAAGCTCTAGGTGTTGTAGATTGACAAGTAACAATTTTGCAGTTGAAATTATGTTCTGCTAATCAAGACAATTAACAGACACTCTTTATGCTCAAAGGGAACCTTCCAGTAAAAATTATGCTGAAAATAATTAAGATGGTGGAATTTATTTGATCAAAAATTCATCAGTTCATCTGTAGTCCAGCATATGTTTTAAACCAAGTACATACTTGAATTAAATTAATTCGGATTTTCAATTTATTCTTATCCTACTTTTGATGAGAAAGGTTATGATGAACTTAAATACTTACGAGTACTAAAAGCTGTTCCATTAAAAATTTCTCAGTAATACCTAATTAAATATATAAAAAACTATTCCTACACTCTATTCCTTCAGCTCATTTTCCTCCTAGAGAACCACGATCAAATCTGAGATGCTCCACAGATCATAATGAACTACACCTTAGGCAGTTTTAGTACTTCGTTAACCATTAGTGTTACCTAGACTCTCATTCTTCTTATTGAAGAACATTCTTCTAATCAAAGGAATAATCTTTTTTTTTTCTTAGCTTAGATGAAACAATACCACATTCAAACAGGATGTCTATTATGTCTTGAACAGCTGATACAATGAAGGGCAAATCTCTCAACAGTGGAGTAGAGCTCACAGCTCACTTCGCTGCCCTCAAACCATATTTTCAAATTTAGGAACCTTGTCAAGCTTACTCAGATTTCCTTGAAGAAGAGTTAAGAAAGACAAAGATAGAAAAGTGAAACCAAGAAACTAACTGAGTCCTCATTCTACTCCTTTGTTTATGGCTGAATTGATAAAAGACTGCAAGTTAATTTACAGGAGCTCTGTTTTTCCCATGATTTATATAAGATAGCACAAAATAAAGGTGTAATAAGAAGCAATATAGTACAGTTTGCAAAGACTGATGAATTTAGAAGTAGGTGTCTGCTATTTATTTTCACATTCCCAGAGCTTCATGAAGACTGACAACTACTTATCTGATGTGCAGGTTGTCTTTAAGGGCTGTTAACCCTTCCTATAGGTAGCTTTCAGTAATAGCTAGTGTGTCAAGTTCCTCGATAAAGAGAATTTACTCTGTATGGCAGCATTGTTGATAATAGACATCTCCAAATTAGATTTATCTGAAGATTTAGTACTTATTTTTTCAATTCAGTTTCAGTTTTCAGCACCAGCATTTCTATTTTGACTTACCATTGCTAGAAACAGGGTCTGCAACCTTTAATTTTCAGTCTTAAACTGGGAATGCCTTAAGATCTAAACAGATGAAATTTCTAGCAAGTTGACAATTTTAATTCCAAATAATCTCTGCTATCTAGTCTTTGAAAGATTCCTGGGCTGGAGTTAAGGGATACCTTCTTTTGGATTAACTGTAGTAAGAGGATTATTCAGTCACAGAGAAAAAAAAAAAAGAGTAACATATGTAAAGAATGAAGTAGAGACGCATGAAGTTTTTGACTGAGGTGAACATTTTGTGTTCCAAATGTTGATGGGAACTGTAATTCTTCAGCCTTTGTCAATATATCAGGATATCCACTGCTATAGATGATCATATAAATCAACCTCCTACTGGCACAGGCTTTAACAGAAATACAAATATTCCTGTAAACCAGCTCTGTTTTCAATAGTTCAGACTGATAGCCCACAAGGTGTATTTACACGTCTTGTATTATTTCTAGTCTAACTGCTACTTGGCACATGCCAAAATCATGCCAAGGAGCACTCTAGCAGTTAAACCATAGGTCAGAGCTAAAGCTAGTTCCATGTTTCATTCAGTGATGCAGACATAGCCCTCTACCATCAGCTGAAGGGGTCCCAGAGTCCAAAACCAGCATTTCTGTTTGTTTGGGGAGCAAAGTGAAATAATATTTTATTTTGGGAAAAAAACAAGTAATTATGCACTGAGAGAGAAAAATGTGTGGCTTAGAAATGGGAAATAAAATTTGCAACATTCCCAAATGTTAAAAAAAAAAAAAAAGGAAACCAGTAGTGTTTTTGTACATAGGGGTTAATGCTTTTGGAAAAAGTTTTCTCTTGAAGTAACATGCATAAATTTTGCGACACCAAGGGGAAAAAAATCAAATGCTGTAAATACAGCAAAATTCAGACATGAGTTTTATTGACCCAGTAAGAAAATCTTGATTTCAAACCTGACACTGATAGTGAATGGAGGTTTCTGCTTCAGTGGACATTAAGGTTTCTTCCATAAAAAAGTTTGGTTTAGCAGTTCAAATTCTACCTTAGGTCTTGCCCAGAACAACCTCCACCTAGACAAGGCAATGAAGCTGTCGGTCAGGACCTTTGAAGTATATGAGTTTCCGCCCTTCTCTCCTAAGAGTCCCAGATCTGTAAGGCATGCTCTAAGCTGTGGGATGAAACTGTTCATGGCAAAGGGGCCGTAAGCAGTGAAACCTCTGAAGCCTGTCAACACGCTTAGCAAGTAGTGCATCAGAAATGGTGATTATCTTGTATCTACTCATTCCAGTTTGCAACAGGGAAAGATTCTTTGTCAGGGGGGCAACTGGTTAAAAATCACAAAACATGAGGTACACAGCACTAGAAGATCTCCACGCTATTCTATCAGTGATCAACAAATGATGAAGAAATATTTGTAGAAATGGCTAGATGCTAAAAGCCATGACCTTCTCTTCGTCTGAACCAGAGAACCTTCTCAAAATGATTATGACAGAAGAGTAAATTTAAAGCTGTTTAAACATGATGACTTGCCCTACTAAACTACATCCACTTTGTCCAATTTAGAAGGAAAAGAACAGATGGCAAAGCGGGGTTATGGGTCAAAGATTGATGGGCTTTATCCAGGCCAGAAAAACAAACCATACCAAGAAAAGTCTTCCAGTGCGGGAACTCAATTTCTTGTACAGTAAAATTGCTAGCATGGTCCATCCCATTATTTTGTTTTATTTCAACTAGCATTTTTCTACGGAAATTAGAACTATACGAGGCCCATCCAAAAAGAAGACTGCATGAAGTCACGCTGTTTTGAAGAGCTTCTTAGATTAAATCATATGGACTTGGTACATGCTTTGACCTTAATGACAAAGAGTGACATTACTGGGCATGCTTAGTTTTTTAGTATAGTAACAGCTAACAGACAATTCCCTGATTATTACTTCAAAAAGGTCACCTTAACAAATCAGAGACGGTATTTGAGGCTGCAATTTTAGATAGTTGTGAAGTCTTTTCTTTCTTTAAAAAAAATAGTAAAATTCTTCAGTGCCTGAAACTTTACCTGAGAGAACAAAAGTTTGGAATAACAATTGGAAAATTTCTACTAGGTAGCTGTCTAGTAAAAAAAAAAAAAAAATTATACATAAGTAGTAGAGTATGATGAAGATCCTTCAATCATGGTACAATGATGCTTTTGGGAGCTGCAGAAATCACGAGTGCAAATTACTTTCTTAGTCACTTTGTTGGTTTTCCTTATTTTCACATTTAAACGCTGCAGGCTTTTCTAGTATAATCAGATTACCATAGGGTTCTTTTCCTAAAGAGCAAAGCTCTCATCAATAACAGTTATCCTGCAGTCCTTTGCCCAGGAACATGCCTTTAGGCAAGGAACATTCTTTACTTGCAAATCTGCTGCCAAGTTTTTTTTTCTGTCATCCAGAATTAAACAGTAAGAACTTCTCATCATATTTCTGTTTAATTTGGGTTTGTGTATAGTCCACAAAAGCAACAACAAAAAAAAAAGGATTTGCAGACAGATTCTATGGAGCTTCTGGAGTTTTTATTAGCAAGAGAGAAAAAAGGCAAATTCCTCAAAAGTATAATGGCTAGATGTCTTTCAGTTTCAAAGAATATTCCCATTCCTAAAAAATTCATAATCCATCCATGGTTGAGTGGTGACAGATGTTTTTACTGATTACCATATTTCTTTACTTTCAGAAGATCAGCTCTTCATAAATACTGAATTGTACTATTACTCATAAGAGCTGGTTTTCTTGAAAAAGTTTATTAATTCAGTAATCATTTTATGATCAAGAAAAATGTCTGTAATTACTGAAATAAATAAAGAAAGAACCTGAAAGAGGTTACATCTTGGTAACTGCTGTTCTTAGAAAGATACCCAAGGGATTTTTTTAAGCTGAGTCTCCAGATGGGTGCAAAAGTTTGGTCATTTAGGGATGTTATTGACTATTTTGTCATAAGCTCCTTCTCCTCTTCTTCCCGCGCCGCTACCCTAACCATCTTCTGTGAGACCATTGCTGCTGTGGCCTTTAGTGCTGTTTTTACCAGGTTCACGTAACAGAAGAGCCGGGTAAGGGGTTTGTGCTTCATGTAAGGATGAAGGGGTCCTGTAAGAAGAAAATCAGTAAAAGCATCTGTCACCACTCAGGCACAGGTAGATTATGCACAGAGGCTGCCACGTACCTGAAATCCTCAGGCACATATGAGACTTGCCCGAGTACCTTACCCCCAGATTGGTGAGGTACACATCTGCCAACAGCATGCAGACATTGAAAGCCTTCTGCTAGGGTTCCTGCTGTCTGGCAAGACAGAGGTCTGGGCCAGGTGAGACACCATTGTGTCTGTTGTCATCAAGTTGGAGGAAAACCTCTTTGAAAGTCTGAATGGGGTGAAAGCCAACTGTTGTGGTTTAACCCCAGTTGGCAACTAAGTTGGCAACTAAGCACCACACAGCCACTCGCTCACCCTCTTCCCCCCCCTCCCCGCCCCAGTGGGATGGGGGAGAGAATCGGAGGGAAAAAAAAAAGTAAAACCCGTGGGTTGAGATAAAGACAGTTTAATAGGACAGCAGAGGGAGAGAAAATAATAATAATAATAATGATAACAAGATATATAAAATAAGTGATGCACAATGTAATTGCTCATCACCCGCCGACTGATGCCCAGCCAGTCCCCGAGCAGCGATCGCTCCCCCCAGCCAACTCCCCCCAGTTTATATACTGAGCATGATGTCATATGGTATGGAATAGCCCTTTGGTCAGTTTGGATCAACTATCTTGGCCATGCCCCCTCCCAGTTCCTTGTGTACCTGGCAGAGCATGGGAAGCTGAAAAAGAAAGTCCTTGACTAGGCTCTAGGGTAAGCACTACTTAGCAACAACTAAAACATCAGTGTGTTATCAGCATTCTTCTTACATTAAATCCAAAACACAGCACTATGCTAGCTACTAGGAAGAAAATTAACTCTCTCCCAGCTGAAACCAGGACACCAACACACTCTTGGTGAGGTGCTGAAGGCTCCTGGCATAGGTGCTATCCATTAACAACTGTTTACAAGAAAGAAATGAGCTAGATTAAGGGCAGAAGTATAACAGCATGTATTTTCATTTTGCACAGTTATCTTGAGGAAGCCAAAGCTGTGCTTCCTTGTACACAGTAAGGTGATGAGACACCCCCAGCCCAGCGGCACTCTCTCCTCCCATACAATGGATATGATGGATGTGGGGTTTTAAGGGAGAACTTAGATGTATTATATCCAGCAAGCTCACGTACATAGGCTATCAGAAATGTTCCAATAATCTAAATGGTTGTTTTAAGAAAAGGCAGCCTATACAAACTTTGTCTGGACTAAAAGTTTATTGTGTTCTTGGCAGTTCCACTGGAATTGGATGGATTTCTCCTTAATTAACGACTCCTGTTTCTCAGCCTTTCTAAACGAAGAAGGATCTTGTACTCTTCCAGGGATGAGTAGCAATATATGTGAGATAGCTTTTTTCTACTGAGTATGAGTCACTTCTTTATTTCTTGATAATATTAAAGAACGTACTAAGGATGAAACAATTTCTGGATTTTTTCTGGGTTAGAAATTGCATTGCCTTTCTTTAATGAGAAATATCTTTACTGAGTTTAACAGACAAATTACTCAGGATTTTTTACTGCACTTGAAGGGAAAATATGCCAAAGCCTAATGCATATAGGACACAAAAATACTTGAAGGATTTGTTTCTAATTGATTATATTTGATACTCTATAGCATGAGTTATTCTATTGTGTTGTTATGGTAACTTTAACTGGGTTCCCTATAAAATTGTATTCTCTGATAAAGCAGTGGGATGAATTTATCACATTGGACATACTCTGCAATTTCTATTTACATGCTTGCTGCAATAATTTCTGCTGTTAATTTGAATAGCATTTGTCTTGCAGTGTCAGAAATTTGTAGCAAAGGAAATATATACAAGAAAATATTTCTTCTTTCACTGTTTATGTTACTGGTCTCTGTAATCTTTATGCAGGTAGATTTTCCTGTAGAATAAATTCTCCCTATGATCGAATTGTACATCGAATATGTCTACACAGGATTGCTTCAATGGAAGTTTTGAAAGAGGAAAATGAAACATAACAGAGCTCTGCCTTGCATTTAACCATTATGGCTTGTAACAGATACATTCAAGTAATGCTTTTTTTCTTTTAAATGAGGAGCCAAGGTTACAGAATAAGACAGTATTGGTGTATAAAGGCCAAATAACCATATTTTTCCATGTTTCATAAAGGGTTTGATCAAAATGTCACTACTTCAAAAACACAAACATCTTTGTCCTTTTGACAGCTGTCTATATAAATCTATATAAAGGATTTGCTAATTGTTAATACGGATGTCTGAGATATCATCCTGCACAATTTTAACTGTACAGTAAAGCTAATTAGCTGGGAATGTGTAGTGTTGCTAGCAAAATATTTATTTTTCTGCTGACATGAATCTTAAAGTACTTTTCTATTACAAATATTCTATTAAGAAAACATTGCATTTTAAATATTTTTATGATTGTTTTAAAAGTTTCTAACACAAGCAAATATCTGAAATCTCTCTCTTCTCTCTTAGGTGGAATGAAAATCAACCAGAAAATACTGGCAAGTACTGTAAATTATATCTGTTTCCCAGCCAGAGCATCTGGTCTTTTGGCAGACACCCTTGGCAGATCTGTTATACTGGAGGCTTTGAGTTTCTTTTCCTGAGAATTTTGTTTGGCTTATTTTGCTAAGTGGGAATGGACACTGGTGTTCATACTGCATATGATACTTGGGAATCTAATTTTGCCTGAGACCTTCAAGGGGAGGCTCTATAAGTACGGCTAGTTAAAAAATTATGTCATACTATTTCTTGGGAAATTGGTTTTTACCAGAGCATTGCACATGGAAAGTATCTGCCTTCTAAGGAATATCCAAATTCTACTTAAATAAAACAAAACAGAACAAGCTACACATAGAATTTCTTTTTTGGAGGGATCTTTTTTAAAATAAAAAGCTAAAAAGTTTCTAGAAGGAAGGACAATACTGTTTACAGCCCTATTTATAACAGCTGTTCTTTAGCTGAAAACTGCTGGTTGGGTACTTTGCAATCTGGCTGGGAGCAAATAATGCGTTTGACCTGTAAATTGTTCAGGTTGTTCTAATCATAATCTGTTCATCTACTCGTAAAACATGACTGCGCTGATACTGTCACTTGTATTAGTCATGTCTTACCCCTCAAACTGGACTCAAGAGGACTAATCATAAAGTAAGGTCATACTCAAAATGCAGAACTGTCAACGACTGTCCCTCTGAAAATTATTTTTTCATAAATTTCTCAGTGAAATGCTTTTACAAATTAATTTTCTACCCATTTTTAGAAAGAGTTCTTGAGTATTTGATGTTCAGGATGTATTATTTAGTCTTTGTAGTGTGTAGCTGGTTCATTAGGTGTGTGGCGATGAAATTGTGAGCAGTTCCTGCAGGATAGTGTCTGCTTCAGTCAGAAGAATGTAAAAGCTTTTAGGAGTAGAACATAAAACATAGCAACAAGTTGAGGAAATTTTATCTCTTTTTCCCTCTTTTATGATAAAGAAGAGCAGCATAACTTTTCAGAAGCTGCTGAATTGGGCCTAATTTGAATGCCCAGACTCAGACCTAATTCTCACAATTAGGTTCAGCTTCTTCTGCAAATTGGATCCCTTTACAGACACCACAAAAAAAGAATCAAAAAGCATACAAACACAAAAGTCAACAGACCTCTTGAAAATCCTGACTATTGTTTTTCTGTATCTGGTATATATCTAGTACATCAGACCTAAGTATAGCTACTTTTCCCTCAGCTAAGGGTAACAGAAGGATCAGTGGTTGTTGAATCTTTTTGTTGTTTTTATTCTGATATCTATTACATGACTGTAACACATCAACTTCACTGCCAAATATTTTGTGTGGCTTTCTGAGTGTTTTCCATATTTTTATAGTGTTTTGAATACAACTACCCATATTAGCACACAAAAAAGATACTTTACAACCCTTTTTCTAAAAAGAAGAAGTTATCTAAAGGCTTAGAGAACTATAAACAAGGATTCTAAGGAATTGAAAGTCTGATGCACTGAGCAACTTCACAGATGAGTTTTTCATGGCTCATCCAGCTCTAGCTGTTTGCCAGCAGTTATGCTGCTCCCCAAGTGTCAAAGTGGAAAATGCTGAAGAATGGAAAAGTTGTCACCCTGACAGTCTGGTTTTGGGTACCAAGATTATTTTGTCAACAGAACAGGCTCTCAAAATAGCCTGACCCATGGAAGACTATAAAATTTTCTTGCCCTGTTTTGTGAGTTCATGGTAGAACTAGATATAAAAATGGCTGTACTTCTCTGATCACAGGTCTGTCTTGCATAATATCCTGTCTTTGGTACTAGCTTGCTTGTAGGAGATGTTGAAGGGAGGAATATATGCAAGGTATGCATGTTCTATTATTTTCTCTGGTATCCTTTCCTAGCTTCTGGCAATCCATTGACTGGAAGCCAGAATTTCCAATATTAATAACCCCTTTTCTTTCATGAATTTACCTAGCTCCCTTTTTAATCCCATTTATCATTTTGACATCTGCAATTCCTAATGACCTCTGTTAATGCATTGTGCAAAGAAATACTCATCTTGTTTAAACTTGTCAAATACTTTCACTTAACACACATTACTCACTTTCCATCCATTCATGACTTCATACATCACTGCCATATCCCACATTAGTTGCTTTTCCAGAAAGCTCTAGAAATCTCTTCTTGTGTAGATACCCTGTGATATTTTGCTCATTCTTGCAGTCTATTTTTGCACCTGCTGTACTCTTACAGTCTCTTCTTTTAAGAAGAAAGGGAGGAGAGAAAAGCCCAATCAGAACTGTATTGGTTATTATCACTTCAGATAGTTTCTCTTATTCTTTGTCAGCCTTGTTTCCTTAAGAGTTTTTGGTAAAGGATTTTGGTAGTTGAAGTCTGTTGTGTTGGGTGGATCATGCTTTCCTACATGTCTGCAAATTCCTCAAAATGTTATAATACATTTGTTACTTCTTCCTGCAAAAAATGAGGAAACCCTCTCCCTCTGCTATATTTTCCTGGCTTCATTTATTAATGATATTCTTTCTTATAGTTTAAAGAAGCCTGATTAGTCTGTAGATCAAACTTACTCAACTGTAGTTTCTTATGGAGCCCTTTACAGAACATGACATTATATTTGCCACCTTCTGTTACTCACATACCGATATTTATATAAGAAAGAGGTTACATAGCACAAGTCATAAGTTGGTAATTTTATATTGGATTTCCTTGAAACTTTTAGGAAAATATGTTTTGGTCTCGGCAGTTTGCGGCTATTCAATTTGCCAGTGTGTTCTAAAACCTTTTCTAATGACACTCATGTTTGAGATGGTACCTCTGACTCATCCTGAATAAGAAATAACTATGGTCTTGGAACATCCTTTTGTTCCTCAATAGGGAATACTGTTCTAAATAGTTAATTTTGTTTTTCTACTGCGACCTTATCACCGCTGAATGGTCTCTTTATGTCACAGTTAAATATTTACCCCTCTCACTTAGAGGCAGGCTCCCAGCCATATGAGTATTTTAAAATATGTTATTAGTACTTTTTATGAGTTTAGAAATTGATTATTGAAATCTCTTTCTCCCTGATTTACTATGGATGTTCAAGTACTGTTCAAACAGGATATTCAAGGACTCTGACTGAACTCTGCAAAACCTAATGGTTATTCTCAGCCTCTGTCAAAAACCTGCTTTCATTGAGGTGTAAGATAGGACCACCTGCTGAGTTTCAATATTGTATTCTTCTGCAAGCAAATTACTTCTCGATTGGAAATGAATAACAGCTCTGTCTCACTGAATGGCTAGTTTTCTGAAGAAGGTCTGCGTTCTCTATTTTGGCACAGGTGGGAACCATCTCTTCCAGTGTGAACAGCCTCTCTGCATGCA
>VYZW01026075.1:0-18106 GCA_013401315.1 Balaeniceps rex
TGATCCTAAAGGTCTTTTCCAACCAAATGATTCTATGATCTTTACCAGCCAAAGAGGAGGAAGAGGACTTGGCTGTCTATGATTATGTTTTATTTGTGTCCTGTGTATAGGTGCTGTAGAAAGCAGCACCTTGCCTGTGGCAGTCTGTGTGACTGGCCGTGTCAGTGTCCTCTGTGTCTCTGTGTCTGTGTGTCTGTCTCTGGGACACGTGCACAGCTTTGTTACTGGTTGAACCCGCAACGGGAAAGTAGCAGCCACATCCCTCAGCATGGGCAGAGGTCCCCAGGGCACCTAGCTGGGGTCCAGCAGCTGGGCAGGAAGAACCTGGGCTGGAGTGGCTAGAGGAGACAACCGTGCTTCTTACTTCCACTCTGTAGCTGGTCCAAAGAACTAAGCAATACAACTAAAAAATGGTATAACTTCAAAGCTGAGTGATTAAGCTTGGTGTGGTGGTTTGTCAGCCATAGGGAGTGTCGTGATGTTGGTTAAATGTTATAAATGGAGGAATAGGAAGTGATGAGTTTACAAATCCTCTGTCTGGCACACCATTTTACGCGCTGCTTGAGAATATTGACTCTGCACAAGTCTATTTTGCAACTCTTTCCCTCAAGTTTCTGAGAGACGTTACTGTCTTCAGATAAAAGGCTCTCTAATCTGTAATACCGGCACTCACACTGAAAGGGAAGGTGGTAAGGAGCACTAACTGTGACTATGAAAGAAAGAAAATTGACCTTCTGACTTCTTTTTAAACATGGGACTTTTTTTCCCCATTTTTTTTTCTTCTTTTGTGGAAGAAAAGAAAACACCCTCCTTGTAACTATTTCCAGCAATATCTTGCAATGGTGTGTTCAGATCAATTGTAGTGTAACTCCTTAGGAAGAGGAAGTTGCAAATTATCTGCTACATTTATGTGTGAGTTAGAGCAAAAAACCCTGGGACATGCTATAAACACAAGAGAGATATGGATTTATATGATTAATTCACCATAGAAATTTCAGATTTGCAATGGATAATGGTAAATTTTTCTCATCTTCACTTTTACTTCATTATTATTATATTGTCCGTTAGGTCAGTAGTATGAAAGATATGAATGCTCTAATTTATCTCAAAAATAAAATCATGGGAGAGTCAAAAGAAGGCAATGGAGTAAATGAAGACAATCCTCTTTGCCTGAGGGAGAAGTATGACATTTCTTCCAAGATTTTTGGTTAGAACTAGAGAAAATAAAAATACTATTATATCTGAGGCATAGGGGCAGTGTGGGACTTGGTCTGTATATCATGAGACTAGAGGAATGCATTCAGTCCAAAGTGTTTAACACAATCTTTTTGCCTGGTTTCTGCACCTGGCCACTGTACCTAGCAGTCTGGTTAGGGTCTATAGTGGGCATAGACAACAGCCAATGCTCAAAGGGCTGCGCAGGCTGTAGAAAGACTTACAAAATAATTTTAAAACTATTTTATCTACTAGAAATCTTTTTCATTTTCAAGCATTAATGTTTTTATTTAGCATAACACAAAGAGAACTTAGGTTTTGCTATATCCTTTTCGTAACCGATATAACTGAAGAGAGTGAAAATAAACCTGAACTACTTGACAGACTTTTCCCTGTAGTCAGCTTTTTCTTCTAGTATATTCAGTAACACAGTGCCTATTCTAAGACCAAATCCATTAAATGCTTTTCTTCCCCTCTGCTCTCAAAAACAAAAAACAAAGAAATGAATTTAAAAAACCCCAGATCATTACGTGTCCCTATGTTGCCTGGGCTCCATCCCAGAAAGCTGGTATGTAATAGACATCAGAATCCTTGAAAATGGTTATTTGCCATGAGTGCTTGACAGGTTGACCTTTCACTTCAAAATTACTTGTTGTCATTTCTTGCCATACACCCATGAATGTCACTCTCCACATCATTTCAGTCTCTCATTATGACTAGTGGGTGGTATGCCTGTAAACAGCTTTCTGTACTCTGGGTTTCCATTAGATTCACTCTGAGGTATAATATGGCTAATACATTTCTGAACCAATTATGGAGTTAGTGTTTTAAAAAAAAAAGATGTTCTCAGACTTTTCACCCCTTAGAATCTTACTTTGAGCTCGGTTTTGATATCTCAGATTCTTGATTCAAAATATTGTAGAGACCTGTGCCCTCTGCTCCCTAATGTAAACACAAACCTTCTTGCTAGTGATTAAAACTTTAATTGCCATTTGTGAGAAAATTCTTTCCAACAACAAAATTATAAAGAGATGTGAACATTCTTTTCCATCATCTAACCATGTTCTGAGGCATTTGGTGTGAAGTCTTCTATGCCTTCCCAGTGTAAATGTCACATGTTGAATCAAATGCTTGAATATACACTGAAGCAAGAACACAAATATTCAAATCTGACCACTAGGATTAAGCTACATTTTTGTCCTCCTTTTGAATATTTTGCATAACACAAAAATTGAAGTGGTACCTTCACCCCACCATGGCAGTACCCTATTGGTCAATGGCTGGTGAATCTGATTATGAAATGTAGGTTAAAATCTTCCTTTGGGGAAGGTAACTGGTAGATTGAAACTGCTACACTGAGGATGAGCCCTTCACTGAACCTTAAACTTCGGGTTGTTGAATGAAAGGGGTGTGCTGTTTGTGTCACTCTGTGAAAGGTACCAAATTTCGGTCTTCCACTTTTCTGCTCCACAATTTAAATCACACCTCAAATGGAAATAATGCAGTATCATTATTATTATTATTGTTGTTGTTGTTGTTCTTATTATTATATCTCATTTTGAAATAAAAAATCCACTTATGTCCACAAGGTTTTCATATTTAATTGCTGGGATAAAACAATTGGAAAGAAAAAAAACCCAAACATGTAGTGTAATATAATGTAATTTATTCCAGACCCCTAAATGAGACATAACTAAACAGCATAGGATAGCCAGTGCATCGATCTTTCTGATCTCCATTACAATAGGGGGAAATATTCCAGAGTTATCAACTTTAAGTTACTTGCAGCTCCACAGACACTATGTGCCATTTAATAAGTACCTAGGTTAACACATAAACAGCATTTAATACTCAAGGTGATGCTTTTTCAGACACATTTGGATTGTGCAGTCTAACCTCATTTACACTAATATACTTGAAAAAATACTCACAGAATACTTGTTCATCCAAGTGACTTAACTCAGATGCATGAGTATCCCAGCTGTGATATCTAAGCTGACTACCAAAGAAACATGAAGGATAGAGATCAATGTATTTAATAAAGTTATCCCTGAAGGATAAAACGTTCCATGAAACCACAGTTTTTCAGATTTTTTTTTTAATTAAAGCAGAAAAGGGCAAATTTGATATAAAAACTGGAACTCCTTTTAAAAAATACATTAAATTTCCTGAGAAAAACCTGATACATTCATTTTTCATTTAAAATTTTATATATTGATAAACCATAAATCATTGGGAATTAGACAGTTTTGGACACATTCCACAGTAGACATTTAGTCAATGAGGATTTTCTTGAGAACCGAGTCCTTTCATGGAACCAGTGCTTCAAATCTAATGTGATGAGCAGACTTAAAAGGGGTAGTTCTGTAATAGGTACATTTAGTATTTATCTTATTTTCTTGCTGGAAACATCAAAGATGTCCAAGTATTTTACTCAAGCGTGAGGGAATGATTTGAAAATGAACTTAAAGGCATTTCAATATCTACTCACAGCTACTTCCCCATGTGATGACTTCATAGTCATCAGAAAGATAACAGAATATTTTAACAAATATTTTGTCATAATGTGTGGTGCTATAAAATTTTATAACACAGTATGTGCCACATGATCATTTCCACTACATACATCATGAAATACATGATATGTTCCTGATTCAAACACCATTTTGTAGTAAATCCTTTTTAAACACCGCTTTTACGATGAGTTCATGTAGGGTCTTTTCTTCAGTCAGGATAAGTCTTTTTTAATTTTTTTTTTTCTTTAAATCTGATTAGGGATGAAAATGTAGTTTCAAATGGGAGAAAGCCCCCTGGACTTTCTGGGCAAGGGGAGAGCATTCATTGAGTATAAGTGGCCATGTTCTCAGAGGGGGTCTGTGCTGGGAAAATTTGTTCACAGGAGAGAGGAAAGAGGATGGTTTCACTTTGAGGGCAATGTTTCTGAGGCATATAGGAGACAAGGATGGGCATCTATGCTGGGACAGATCCTAAAAGAAAAGAAGCATTTATTAATTTGTGTCCTGGTCTCTGCAATGGGCCAGGACCAAGCCAACTACATTGGGTCTGGTTGAGATGGAGTTAATCTTCCCCATAGCAGCCCTCATAGTGCTGCGCTTTGTGTTGGTAGCTAGAAAGGTGTTGATAACACACCAGTGTTTTGGCTACTGCTGAGCAGTGCTTGCACAGCATCAAGGCTGTCTCTCCAACATTTCCCCCCCTCATGAGTAAGCTCAGGGTGGGCAAGACCTTGGGAGGGGACATAGCCAGGACAGTTGACCCAAACTGACTAAAGGGATATTCCACACCATATGATGTCAGCTCAGCAATAAAAGCTAAGAGAAAGGAGGAGGAAGGGGGGACATTTGCTATTTACCTTTGTCTTCTGGAGCAACCACTACACTTACTGAAGCCCTGCTTCCTGGGAAGTGGCTGGACATAGCCTGCTGATGGGAAGTAGAGAATAAAATCTTTGCTTTCCTTTTGTTTCCACATGCGGCCTTTGCTTTTGCTTTTTATTAAACTGCCTTTGCCTCGACCCATGAGGTTTTTTTCCATCTCATTTTCTCCCCACCTGTCCTGCTGAGGAGGGGAGTGACAGAGCAGCCTGGTGGCACCTGGATTCCAGCCAATGTCAACCCACCACACCAACATACATAAAATGGTAAATTCATGGAAATTACTAAATACTGCAGTATAACGACTCCAAGAGGCTACACAGTTATGGCAAGGCTAAGTCTGGACAAAAGTGCAGGCTATTGTCTCTCAATATACAGAACAGGATCAAGATCTGGTTTCTGGCCCTAATAGCCAATTGCATAGCATATGTCAAAGACAAGATAAACCCTGTTTTCTCCAGAACAGCTTCATCCACCTCCTGGGAGCAGTTGCTCCCCAAGCTGCCTCCTAAATGTGCCCAGGCATGGTTTCGAAGAGTGCAAGAATCTGGTCTGCATGCCTGAGGAATGAAAACAGCAGGGCAAATCACAGAGCACACCTTCTCATGGAGCTGCATCTGCTTTGTCTAGCACATCTGCATTGTGCTTTTATTGGGGCACAAAGTATCTACACTGTCCATTTTTTTCCCCATTTTGGTGAATAGCTCAGCTCTTCATTTCTACAGGTAATGTAAAGTTGACATGATATTACTACAGCCTCCAATCAAGTGGTTGAGAAGAATTGAGTTCCTTATGCATATGGAGATTGGCTATTCCCAGTACAGGTCACACTGACCTGCATTGCTTTGCAAACTCTTTGATGCTTTGCAAACTCTTTGATGCTTTGCAATTAAAAAATACAGAAAAGGGGACATAAATGTCTAGCTACTTGCAGTGATTCGACAGTGATGTGGAAAGTCTTCTATAACAATAGTTTATGTAATATGTTGCCAGGAAAATTATTCACTCCTATATGTTGAAAGTATATTTGCTAGATTACACGTACTCAAAATATTACCTTGTTTTTCAGGACCTTCTCTTTGCTATAATTTTTCCATATAATTTTGCCTCTGTTCTACTTCCTTTTTTCTTCCTTTTTTGCCTGTGTTCCAGAATAATATTGTCTGTCTTTGTCCTCTCTGTTTCCATTTTCAGAGCCTTGCCTACATGGGTCACAAACACAGGCACATAATCCTCTGCTATCTGAGCAAGGTCAAAATTAAGCAACATAAATTTCCTGTGATTAGAATTAGTTTCCATTGCTTCAGACCAGACCTCTTGAGGGCAATCAAAACTGTTAAAAAGAATTGCTGCAAAATTAATACTATGGAGAAGGGATTTTTTTTTAATCACCAAAGTCTTTATTTGAAACTCCCCACTGCATTCTATCAACCTTTGCATCCTTCTTCTGAATTTAGAGCATCTGTAAAGAATCAGCTATGAACTCTATTTCTTTAATTCACTAATACCCAGGGGGTTGACTTAGTTCTATTCATGTTAAATAGTTATTTCCTCTACCCAAGGAAATCAGTGAGACTGATTTCACTCTTGGAGTGAAAATTGTATGCAAGGGTATCAGAATGTGATCCCCCTAGAAGCGCTTAATCCCAAATTGCTTCCCTAAATCAAGACCAACAATTTCAAAGCATTCCCCAATGCCTATCATCTTCCTAACACCGATCTACCTATCCCTTTTGACCAAATAACATGCAGGGCTCTAAACAAGCAGATGACTTGGCGGTAAGAGGGACACTGCTGTGGAGTGCTATATCATCACTGTGTTTGCTGCCTTCTTTCAGCCTCTGCATTTTCTCTTGTTGTTATCTCCCACTGCGTCATATTTTGTCTTTAAACATTATTACACTAATCCTGCTGTTTACATGCTGGTACAGGCATGTGGAGTCCTGTTGAATCCAATGAGACCACATATCTCATGTTTATTACCAGGGATTTTGAATAAAAACTGTATGGGACAGCCACGAGGGAGTAATCCTGGTCCCAGTGATAGTGAAAAAAAAAGTGATGGGAAATTAACCATTGAATTTCTCAGGACTGCATACAAACATGCATATGCACCAATATATGCTGGAGGCCACCCAGCTGGAAAGCAGCTTGGCAGAAAAGGACCTGGGGGTCCTGGTGGACACCAAGTTGAACACGAGCCAGCAATGTGCCCTTGCTGCAAAGAAGGTGAATGGAATCCTCTGCTGCATTAGACAAAGTGTTGTCAGCAGGTTGAGGGAGGTGATCCTTCCCCTTTATTCAGCGCTTGGTGAGGCCACACCTGGAGTGCTGTGTCTAGTGCTGGGCTCCTCAGTACAAGAGAGATATCGACATAGTGGAGACAGTCCAGCAAAGGGCCACAAAGAGGATTAAGGGTCTGGAGCACCTCACATATAAGGAAAGGCTGAGAGAGCTGGGACTGTTCAGCCTAGAGAAGAGAAGGCTCAGGGGAATCTTATCAGTGTGTATAAATACCTGGAGAGAGGGTGCAAACAGGATGGAGCCAGGCTTTTTTCAGTGGTTGCCCCGTGCCAGGACCAGGGGCAATGGACAGAAGCTGAAACACAAGAGGTTCCCTCTGAACATCAGGAAATGCTTTTTTACTGTGAGGGTGACTGAGCACTGGCACAGGTTTCTCAGAGAGATTATGGAGTCTCCCTCATTTGAGATATTTAAAAGCCATCTGGACATGGTTCTGGGCAATTGACTCTAGGTGGCCCTGCTTAAGAAAGGTGGTTGGACAAGATGACCTCCAGAGATCCCTTCCAACCTCAAGCATTCTGTGGTTCTGTGAAATCTTTGCAGATCCTTGCTGTGTAGGCTAGATTTGGTGGTGGCTGGAACTTGCTGAAAAATATGTTCAGAATCAATAAGTAGCATACTACAGCGAAACAGGGCTGGCAGCACCAGTTTCTGAGTAAGTACAGGAAGACTGGACATATAAGGATACTTGTGAGATACATATCACAAAAATACCAGGAAAGTTAAGGCTTTAAATCCTACATTCCCCGTTTCAACCCTGCTTAAAGGAATTGTTCACCATTTTAATGTAAAAGATTTTGCTGCACTGTCATTTGAGTGGTTAGCTAGTATTTCTGAGTTGTCTTCCACCTTGAATTCTACTGAGTGAAATTTGTTTTGATTTTCTCTTATTTACTTAACCAATAAAGGAAAGAAAGAAGGAAGGACAGAATGTAAATGTACAAAGCCATGTTCATTTCACCACAGGAAGGAAAAAAAAGACCTAAAAGCCAAAAAAATTTATTAAAAATGTTAATGAAATGGAAATTCCTTTCTTGAAAATCCCCCATGTCTTTAACATCTGTAAACTCAATAGAAAGTTTTGGTTTACTCTTTCCTCTTAAAGATTTATTTGCAAATCCTTCAGGCTGGAAGCTGGGGTAACACATTTGTGCTCTAAATCAGGTTGTGGATAAGCCACAGGTTCCTTGGGCAGTGTTGTGGTTTAACCCCAGTTCGCAACTAAGAACCACACAGCTGCTCATTCACCATCCCCTCATGGTGGGATGCGGGAGAGAATCGAAAAAAAAAAGTAAAACCCGTGGGTTGAGATAAAGGCAGTTTAATAGGAAAGCAGAGGAAGAGAAAAAAAAAATAATAATAATGATAAAGGAATATACAAAGCAAGTGATGCACGATGCAATTGCTCACCACCCGGTGACCAATGCCCAGCCAGATCCCGAGCAGCGATCTCAGCCCCCCGGCCAACTCCCCCCAGTTTATATACTGAGCATGACGTCATATGGTATGGAATAGCCCTTTGGTCAGTTTGGGTCAGCTGTCCTGGCTGTGCCCCCTCCCAGCTTCTTGTGCACCTGGCAGAGCATGGGAAGCTGAAAAAGAAAGTCCTTGACTAGTCTAAGCACTACTTAGCAACAACTAAAACATCAGTGTGTTATCAACGTTATTCTCATCCTAAATCCAAAACACAGCACTATGCCAGCTACTAGGAAGAAAATTAACTCTATCCCAGCCAAAACCAGGACAGGTAGCAGCTTCCCTTCCTCACTGGAAATGCTATGACATAAAGGTTTTGACTACTGCTTCCAATTAGTCTGAAGGGAAATCTTTGATATATTTCACAAAATGTGGAAGTATTTTTAGATCAGAGACCTCCATCATGGCAGCTGCCAGTGACTTTTGTCAAAAAATTGATAAAATTTTAACATTCTGACATCTAGACAGACAGAGAGGCAGCTGCAGTATCCAAACACAATTTTGAACTGATGTGACACTTGGGAATAAAGACATCAACAGAGATTTGTGAGTTGATTCATATCCGCTGAAACTATGACTGTGCCAAAAATTGGTTGACATGAAGAGATCTTTTTTCCCCCCAGTTTCAAAGCACTCCCTTTTCTTTCCAGATTTTACTAGCTAAAAACAAAAGGTTAGTGCATTATCCTATACTTCTTTAAGCAGCAGGACCAGAACGTTCAGGAGATATGCTTAATGTTAAAGGGAAATACATTCTGCCAGACTGACAGCCCGAGAGAGGCAAGGCTGACGCAGCTCCATGTCCCCACGTCCAACCAGTAGCGAGGCTGAGCACGTATTGGCAGTAGGCACATGCACACAGAGCACACCTGCACAACATGTATATACATATATACATATATACATAGACAGCACCAAAGACCTCATCCTGCTCTCCTCTCTGACTGAGCAGGGTAGAGGTGCACTAGTGAGAATTGATAGATCTATATCTGTACAAGGCAGATCCCTCCAGCAACTGGGCTCAGACACTGAGTCTGCCCAGCAAGCTGCCCCTGGATTCCAGTCTCTCCAGTTGCTGGCACCTGGACGTACAAGTTCCTGAGGCCACACCACCACTCCAGTTGCTGGTGCAAACTGTCACATGCACACACACACGCAGAGAGCTGTCTGGGACTCCCCTGGTCCCCTATAGCCATCCCCACTGTGGTTTCACCATTAGAGTCACCCCTGGCTCCCAGACCACATCACCTACTTGCTTGCTACTCCAGCTTGATCTTCGCTGGTGCTTCACAGATTTTAGCACATGCTAACTTACAGTTGCATTTCATGACATGCTAAATGTTAAATGTTAGGTCCCAGGCCCACCACAGGAACCATGAGGGAGGGGGGCCAGACAGAATGTCCCTTCCTCTGAGTCCCTAAATTGTGTTCCCACCTGCCATTGTGCCCCTCTGCTCCTCTGGGCTGGTGCAGATGGGCCTTTGATGGGCTGACTGGGATGGGTCTGGGAGCAGCCAGGGCAGGGTATTATTTGGGGTCCCCCTCCTGCCATTGTCTCTCTGTGCTCCTTTGTGGTTGTATATATGGGCTTTTATCACATAACCTAACACTGAACAATTAGCAAGTTACATGTGCTAAACTCTGTGAATGTAGGCTAATTCCTATTAATTTAAATGTCCAAGCAGGTCAACGTTTTGCCATTTACAGAAATATCATTGTACCAGGCATTGACAGAGGGGAGGTACAGGGTGGCTTCTGTGAGGAGAGGCCGGGGCTCCCCATGCCAGACACAGCCGGTTCCAGCCGGACCCAGCCGGCTCCAGCAGCCCCACCACAGGACACAGCTGAGCCCCTCAGCCAAGCTGGGGGTGCCGGGGGGAAAACAGGTTTCCGAAAGGGCAAAAGGCGGCACAGGCAGAGGAGGAGGAAGCCCAGGAGGGAGCGAGCAGCAGCAGAGGGAGCCCCAGGCCGGAGGAGGAGGAGGGCAGGAGGTGCTGCAGGCCCGCAGCAGGGATCCCCTGCAGCCCTGCAGAGACCCCACTGGAGCAGAGACCCACCCTGCAGCCCGGGGAGGGCCCCACGCCGCAGCAGGGGGAGATTTCCTGCAGGAGCTGCGGCCGTGGAGAGCCCAGGCGGGAGCAGGTTGTCCCTGAAGGACTGCAGCCCGGGGAAGGGCCCGCGCTGGAGCAGGGAGAGGTGTGAGGAGGGAGGAGCGGCCGAGAGGGGCTGGCATGGACTGACTGAAACTCCCATGGCCACCCCTGTGCCCCTGGGGGGAGAGGACCCAGGAGTGAAGGGGTGAAGCTGGGACTGGAGAAAGGTGGGGGAAGGGAGACAACATTCTTTTTTCTTGGGGGGCGGCAGGTGTGTTTTAATTATTGTCTTTGTTTCTCACTATCTAGATCTACTTTAGCTGGCAATAAATTAAATTAATCTTCCCTGGCTTGGGTCTGTTTTGCCTGTGATGGTAACTGGGAAGTGATCTCCCTGTCCTTATCTTGAGCCATAAACATTTTCTTCTTCTTTTCTCCCCCCATGCCATTGCAGTGCCGGGGGTGAGTGAATGGCTGGGGGAGATCTGACAGCTGACCAAAGTCAACCCATCACAGTCATCATCTCTAGTAAGATTTAGAAAATGGTATCCCATTAGAACTGACAATCATTTCCAGTGAGCATTTTGTATTGGCCTGTAAAGGTAAACCTTGCAAATCATCCTTAGATCACAGGGAAAGAAAAAGAAAAACATAAAACATATTCATTAATTATAATTTAATCCCTTTATTTTTAAAAGTATATTTCTGTTAAAAATATTACCAAGCAAATATTGTTCTCCGCTACACTTTCCAACCATACTCTGACTTCCTTTTGTCTCTTTTTCCAAAAGGGTATCAGTCTCATTCTCCTGTTTCTCAAAACCAAAAACAAACAAGGAAACAAACAGACACTAAAAATCCATTTCTGCAAAAAAAGTCTGTTGTTTTCCTTCAGAAGTCATTTCAGAAATGCTTTGTAGTATGAAGTCATTTACAAAATAGTGAGGGGTCATGTAATTAGAGAGCGTGTAATGAGTTTTACACAAACAAGGCATCTTCAGGTTAGCATGAAATCTTCAAGAATTTTTGTCTAGACTCTTTCCCCTTTTCCATCACCTCTCCCCCTCCTCCCCCCTGAACAAGTAGATCATCTCTCAAATTGTTGTTGTATCAACTAAAGACAGGTGCATTTTTTTTTTAGCTGGAAAGTATTTAAAAGCTGATAAAAATAATCCTTCTTGTCCGACATCTGCAATCATTTCCAACGTTTTGATATGAATAATATATATAGACCTGCAGTCTCTGTTCTTTATATTCTAGATCTCATCATGGCTGATGTGATCTTGTCATCTGTACCATATCTATAAGACTGTCATACAGACATATGATTTTTAAAGTGGGGGTGGGGAGCATGCAGGAAGAGAGGTTTATAACAGGCAGTGACATCCTAATATTAAAGAAGTCATAGAATGTTTTCTTTTATAGCTGTAATTTAACATGGTTTTTATATGGGCCATTTTTTCCCCTGCTATTTTGCAGCATGTTTTTCCTTTGCAAACAAACTTAGACAGGCTTTACTTAAGGAAATTTGACAGCCTAAGATATGCCAGAGGCAGGCATCACTATTAGAAAGAGCATCATTTTGGAAATTTGAATATATTAGACAAGCCAGAGTAGGCAAAAAAGCAAATATGCAAACTGGAGTGAGGATAGAGGGCCAGGATGCAGTGTGGGAGATGGCCTTAGAAACTTTAGGGGAAGGGAAGAGCAGGACACTCTCACAGCTATGTGCTAGCTCATCTTCTCTCCCATCAATCATTAACACCCTGGTGTGTCTCACAATCAGACTGCTTGTTGTCTTGTCTTCAGATCCCCTGCAGTCTCCTGTCTTTTATTATTACTAACCCCTTTTTCGGCTCACACTTTCCTTCCAGCATGTTTTGTGAGTCACGGATCTGACTGCAACAGCAACTGGATGCGAGGAGTGAGAGCTGGGCAGAGGAGCTATAAAAATCATGTGTTTATCTCAAGATATTAGTTTGACTCAAGAAATTAAGAGCACACAAGATGACTGTAAACAAAATGTAGGACTTGGCAGAGGTTGTAACTGCACTCATTCAGCTTGCTGCCTTTTGGGACAGAGAGGGCAGCTCAGAAACAGTGAGAAATAGTGATGGTCCAGTTCTCCTTAAGGAAGAGGACCCCTCCAGTTGCTGTATTTGCATCCCCACTTCTTGTGTCACCATCTGTCAGCACATCCAGTTCTCCCAGCCCCAGATGTTACCCTTTTCCACAGCTGGCACTTAAGAAAAATTCAGCACTATAAATAACTGTATAACCTTATTGAAGATCTGGTTTGTTTTGGGTTTTTCATCATTTCACTCCCTAAAAGCCAGTTGGCTATGTATATACAAATAAATTAAAGTAAAAAGTAATATTCTTATCCAATAAATATTCTCCAAGACGGCTGGATGATTTGTATTGACTAAGTATGCTCCACATTCTTGATAGAATATATATAAAAAGAAGGCATGAAAAATAAAATAAATGGCATGCAGTATTTAACCTTGTATTATTTTTCAATTATCTAAGGCTAGAGTGTGATTAACTATGAGAAACACAATAGCTTTGTTTTTTATTAAATAGATGCATTTTTGATCTCCACCAAACACAGCTCTTCATTATGCAAATAAGCACTGTGGGTCTTTGTTGTTGTTTTGTGTTTGTTTATATTCCAGCTAAATTAAAGAATATTTTGGCAGGAGCTTCATGTCTTCTAGCAGTCATATGCTCTCGATTAATCACGTGTAATGGCCAAACAGTGTGTGGGATGAAGTGATTCATACCAATCACTACCCATTATTTAAGAACACTTTGACACACTGCCTTATCTGTCCCATCAGAGACCCCAGGCTGAGGGAGAGAAAGTTCATTCTGATATGTGTTACAAGAACTGGTGGAAATCACTAGCAAATAGAGCAGAACCATAGAAATAAAACATTAGCAGAGAAGCTTGCATTTCCTCTTCATTTCAAGCAATGGGGACTGATGAAGCTATATCAGTAAAACATCTGGTTTTGAATGAATTATCATTCCTTCTTTCATGGCAGTGTGAAGAATTCCCCTCCTGTGCCAACCAGGTGCAGGATTCAGGTTTATCAGTTGGTTTCACTGCTGGAAGAATGCTTAGCCTAAAAACCTGAGGTCCTTTGCAATCTCCACAAGGCTCTGATCTCCAGGCACAGCCCCACAGCCTTTAGTCCTCACAACCACCTGCCCTACACAGTTGCCTCAGTGTCACACAGATACACAAATCTCAGGTTCCCATATGGCCCTTTCATCCAACAGGGAATTATAACTCTTCCAATCTTGTGGTCAAATAAATACCTCCACCATCTCACAACCCCCCTCTTTGCTGAGCATGTTAAATAGTACCAGGTCAAGGGATACAGGATCTTGCCATTTCACCTCTAAACTGGTTATGGATTCATTTCCTCCTTGAGTAGGTCCCACTTCATGATGTTTGGGTCCACACATTGTACTAGGGAGTGATCTGGCACGGAGAGAAAAGGGACAGGACAAGATGACACAGCACACATGCAAAGGAGTGTAACAGGGGGATGCGAGCAAAAAGAAAAAAAAAAAAGGACATGTGGTTGGGTTGGCACTCAGGACACCTATTAGAATAATGTACATGTGCTCATTTCCAATCATTTCAGGGCTAGATGCTATTGAGTTATCAATAAATACATGTTGTCACTGTGAGGTGTTTCTTCAGACAAAACTGAAAGCAATCGGTGATGTGGGTGAGGTTTGCTTTGGCAGCATGCCATGGAAAAGCTAACATAGCAGGCACCATGCGTCCTGGTAAGCCTAAAGGGGACGGCCAGGTAGGACTTCACTCAGCTTCCCACCTCAGCTTAAGAAGGGATAGGAGAAAGGGAGTAAATAATGAGCTCTGATGTAGCTGACTAATAACTTTTACTTGATTCTAGGAGCATGAAGGCATCTGAGAAAGAGTTAACTTCACCAAGTGTCCCTTCCTTTGTCCAGTGATGAAGATAATGGTACCCTCACTTGGGCCACAACAACCCCATGCAATGCTACAGGCTTGGGGATGAGTGGCTGGAAAGCTGCTTGGCGGAGAGGGATCTGGGGCTGTTGATCAACAGCCGACTGAATATGAGCCAGCAGTGTGCCCAGGCGGCCAAGAAGGCCAACGGCATCCTGGCTTGTATCAGGAATAGCGTGACCAGCAGGACCAGGGAAGTCATCCTTCCCCTGCACTCGGCACTGGTGAGGCTGCACCTCGAATACTGTGTTCAGTTTTGGGCCCCTCACTACAAGAAGGACATTGAGTTGCTGGAGTGTGCCCAGAGAAGGGCAACGAAGCTGGTGAAGGGTCTGGAGCACAAGTCTTATGAGGAGCGGCTGAGGGACCTGGGGTTGTTTAGTCTGGAGAAGAGGAGGCTGAGGGGAGACCTTATCACCCTCTACAGCTACCTGAGAGGAGGTTGTAGTGAGGTGGGTGTTGGTCTCTTCTCCCAAGTAGCAAGTGATAGGACGAGAGGCAATGGCCTCACGTTAGTCCAGGGGAGGTTTAGCTTGGATATTAGGAAAAACTTCTTCACGGAGAGGGTTGTCAAATATTGGAACAGGCTGCCCAGGGAAGTGGTCGAGTCCCCATCCCTGGAGGTATTTAAAAGATGGGTAGACGAGGCGCTTAGGGACATGGTTTAGTAGTGGACAGGTACGGTTGGACTCAATGATCTTAAAGGTCTTTTCCAACAAAAAGATTCTGTGATTCTGTGATTCCAGTCCTAAGTGATCAGCCAATCCACCTGAATGGACAGTGTTTGTATATATTTATATATACACACACACACACATATATATACATAGGTACCTATGTTTTAAACTGTAGTTGCAGAAGGCAAGAATAATTTTCCCAGGAAATGTTTATTGACTTCATGTGTATATTCCATGAAATTAATTTGTTGACTGCATGAGTGTGTCCCAAAGATTAAGCATGGGAACATGTGTTCCTTATTTTCACCACTACAAACTTGGAACAAAAAGTTTGCTTGATTGCTGGCTAGATTTGTGTGTCAAATCCTAAATGAACTATTAACCTCTCAGCTTTCACAGGATTTGCTGGAATTGATGGGATCCGGTTTGCCACCCACAGATCATGAGTAATTTGTATCAAAAAGGAACATATTTAAGGAGAGCTTGAGTGGAACTAGTAGTGATGTGTCTGGCATTTTGTAATCCTGCCATTGGCCAAACCTTCTGACAATGTATCACAAGTTTAATCACATTAAAGCAGAAAGCAGAAAATGTCAGAAATACTGAGATGGCTTAGCTGATGAATGGCAGACAGCTGGGGAAAAGGAGAGGGGATTTCACTTTTCAGTGATTTGCCATCATTGTATGAACAAGAAACACTCACAAAATTTGCCCTCATCATGTGTAATAAACCCAATGTATGGAGAATGAGTTTTTCAAATAAAACAGATATCAGGATGGAGAATCTGATCATTCATTTTCCTGCTTCACACAAACTGACTTCTGAGAAGCCAAACAAAGTGCAAAGGCAACGCTTATTGTAAAGAAACACCCAAGTTTCAAATTTCCTGAGGAAGAATTATATTTACTTCACTTCTCCTGCCCACATTATGCCTCATGGAGAATAAAAAAAGGAATGAAGAGTGAAAGAAACTCTGAAGGACTCTGCACACATTCTTGTAAATGAATGCATTTTGGAAATGCCTACTTTTTGATTCAACTCAATACAGTTGAAAATCAATACAATAAGTTTTCCAGAATCTTCATGTGCTGCTGGGTAATTGCTGCTAGGGTTGACAGCAGCAAAATTGCTGCACTCAATTAAACCCAGATGGTATCTTCTCTCCAGTTGTCTCTGGTGTTGCATGCTCCTTCACCATGATATTTTGAAGAACCTGTTAATGCCACATAAAACAGGTGTTGCACTTATGACCTGCACTGAAATGTAATAGGGGAGGTGGACCTGTTTAAAGTGTATAGAAATTTATTAATAGTCAAGTTCTGTGGGGACCCAATGCTGACATCCTATTATTTCTGGTAAAAATTGTCAATAATGCAATGTTTGACAAATGTGTGAGACCAAGATGGATCACTTGGAATAAGCGTGAAGCCATACACCATATTGCAGAATACTTACAAATTTGCAAGCTGATGAACAAGATCTTGGAATGAAGTATTAGAAATAACTTATAAGTTATGGAAGTAGCTAGCTGAATAAAGATTTCAAATTGTTGTTTTAGCAAAGGGGACTGACTTGAACCTGGAATACATTAACTGAAAAACATCAAGTAGGAGTAGAGAAATAGTAGTGAGATCATTCTGGAATTGATTTAATGTCTACATATGAAAAAAATGGCCAATCAGAAAAGGCTTAAAAATAACAGTGAAATTTCATTGATGTTTAGGAAACTGGAGTTATAGGCAAATATTTCCAAAGCCTGATCTCTACACTTCATCCATGAACAGACTACAACAAAGTGAATATTTATGAAGTGAAATAAATGGGTGGGTGGATGAGCTGCAAACTGAAATTACATGGGCTAGAAGCAAGACACTTTCTCTTTACAAGGGAAAAGAATATGTTAGGGCAAGGAGGATTTCCCTGACTTGAAGTCTTTAAATCAAGATTGGATTTTTTTTTCCATTTTAAATATGTATTTTGTTTTAAATAGACATTATAGACTCAGTGGAGAAATTACTATTTTATATCATCTGTGTTATACCAAGGTGGGTATATACCAATGGAGGGTCACAGCAGTTTATTCTTGACTTAATATATAGACCTGTATGAAATTAGGGGCCAGTCAGTAGCTGGACTTTGGCCAGCTGCTGCAATTCTGTTCAGCATCAGTGACCCAGACTCCTGCTGCTCACTGGCGAGCTGGTTACACTAACTCACCTTTTTAACTGCAGTTCCCAGCACTTCCTTATTTCTACCACCTGAATAAAAACTGTGCTTGAGACAGCAGAATAGATGCAAGGAAAGCTTTTTTATGTTTTTTTGAATGCTGTGGGAGGGGGCTGCAGAGCTTCCCACACCACCATCATGGCACAACTGTTTTGTGCTGTCATTTTACAGCAGTGATAAATTTACTTGTGGTAATTATTAATTGCCATCCTCAGACTATATCTAGTCCCCATAGCCAGGTGAGCACTTTAATCCCAGATCTAAGTACATGTTCCAGCTATCTTTTGTCTTACAAACACAACAGCCACACAAATGCTCTGTGCCTTGGTTTCCAACCCAAATACATGTCTCATACAGGGGTCTGGTGCACACCAGTTGTGTGCACAGACTTCCTTCTACTTTCTGTTCTTCCTTTTTTGCATCATGATGTACAATAAATGGGGAACAGGAGTCCAGAAAAAAAGGTAGAAACAGGTCATTCTGGATTCAGTCCTGACCAGATGAGGTAGGTTTCATTCCAAAAAGAAGAAAAAGAGCATATACTGGTGGTTGACACACCCTGCCAAGAGTCAGCACTCAAACCCCAGCCTTGACACCATCTTTTATTCCTGTGTCACTGTATCAACATGACTACAGCATTTAACCTGTTTGCTCCACTTCCATCTACTGAACCTTCCTCATAGATTTTTTTTTTTTTTTTGAGGCAG
>VYZW01026075.1:18328-36095 GCA_013401315.1 Balaeniceps rex
CTCATAGATTTTTTTTTTTTTTGTGAGGCAGCTTTGTGTGTAAAAAATAGCAATGCTACAAACCTTGTCTCAAGCACAAAATCCCATAAAATCCAGTATTTGGATATTGGTTTATCAGTGATGTTCCTGTACCTAGCAGAGAAGGAAGAAAGACCTATGAAGAAGACCAAGCATCCTCTCATCTCCATGAGGCACACAGAGGAGCGCTTGCCAGAAGGCCTGATTACTGCCAGCTCTCAACAGAGAGAAACAGCCTCTTACATCCCTAGTAGAGAAAGCCTGGAGTCTCTGAGAGCATGAATAGGAGAGGGGATCTGGTTTTATTTTATCACACAGTCCTGACTGAACATAGCTCTTAGTTCTCCTGCAGTGGAAAAGTAGGAAGTCTTTCCACTTCTCATGCTCAATCAAAAAAGTGAAAATAGGAGGGAAAGAAAAACCCACCAAGGAAATAGCATCTAAAAATCCAAGTTTATAAAACATTCCATGGAAACAAATCTCAGTAGAGGCTATACTGCCTCTGCTTACCCTGCACTATATTCTTCTTCTGTGGCTCAGAAAATTTGGGAAAACCAGACTCTTCTATCAAAGCTGGGATTTTTTTTTTCTCCAGTGCAAGGCCAGCAGCAGACTGCTGGATGAGTACCTGAGAAAGGAAGTTCCAGTTTATCAAAACTACTTATAATAAGCGCTTGAGTGATTCCTGGAACAGCAGAAAGCTGAGTGCATGAATGTTTTGGCACATGTAAGAAGAGTAAGGCAGATGTTAGCCTCACACCTCCATCTATTTGAATAATATGTATTGTACAATATCCAATTTGGCTACCCTCAGTCTCTCATTCAAGCTGCTGCTGCTGTTCACTCAGACAGCCATTCAGCACTAATGACACAGTTTTAAATCAGAGCCCGCTCTTAAAAGGCAGCATGCCTGCATCAGCATCTCTTTGGTGAACAGTTTTGAGGTGAATTTGGGAGTCAGAGCAGAGTGTTTCTTTGAGTTTACTGAAATGGAGCTTGTTCCTGCTGGTGCTACAGAATTTGAAGAATTTGTTATTAATTTTGAGGGAAAATATCTAGATCTTAAGTATTTTACTGGGTTCTTAAAAAGAGACATTTGGAAAAAAACCAAGAAAACAAACAAACAAAAAAACCAAACCCTGAAACCAGGAAAGGTTGGCTATGCTCGATGACTTGCATAACAAAGTTGTCTTAACAACCCCTCCTACCACAAAAGGGATCATATATTATACCCTGAAGAGATGAAAAAAGAAAAAAAAAAAAACAAATAACAACAACAAAACCCCCACTTAATATTTTCATGTTGTTTGAATTAAGAAATAATGGCTGCTGGGAACCTCCCTGAAATCAGTAAAGTGATGCAAGGGGTCAGAAGCTGAACAACACAAGAAAAGGTGTGAGAATTTGCCACAGAGACTGAGTATGCTGGGAATATTCAAGGTCACAAAGTTTTAAAATCACCATGAAGAGAAGATGTAGTTCATTACCTGACTGGTTTACAAATTCAGCCACCTGAATAGGGTTTCATCTGGCAGCTGCTGCTCTCAACAGAAGTAGGAATTAATACAGAAGGCACCTGTTACAACAGTGTTGCCTTATGCAGCATCAATGGAGAATCTAAAACTAAAGACTCAAATCTCTCCTGTTTAATTTAGGACCTGAATGTTTTTCTTCTCCATTACTGTAATTGCTGTTGTCCTTTTTTCTAGGGAAACACGGTAGAAAAAGACATTTATTAAATGTAGAAAAATTCATCCTTTTCAAAGTAATAAAGAGAGAAATTTATAGGTAACAAAAGAAAAATGTCCTTCACGCCATTTAAAGCTATAGAAGCTGATACATGATAAGGAATAAATTTGTGTCTCCTGAGTCTTGGCCCCGTGCTTTGACCACATGAGCAAACAGCTCTGAGATGAAAGTCTAAAGCCATGATGATAATATTACATGAGGTTCATAAAAGTGTCCAAGTAATGAAACAATACGAATGGTCCTGCAAATTTCCTTATGGAAAATGCTCAGTAATATGAATTCCTTTTGAAAAGACAGTTCATTATTAGGTGGGCAACAAGATGCATCCAGGGATATATAAAACTGTCACTCTTCATTTTCCATATGCTTCCTGAAGATTAGGATGATGAATTCATTATGCAGAAAGAGAAAAAGATATACAGAAAAACAACGAACAAAAGTCTTAACTGGTATAAACCAATGCAAACCTTTTGGAAAGAGAGGTTTAAAACTGACTACCTCTTGCTGTAGATATATTTTCATTCTGAATTTAATTTTCTTCTTACATGCACTTTTAGTTCCATAGGTGTAGGCATCTCGTGAGCAATATGATGTGTAATTTATTAGAACAGACAAGACCTGATCCAAATATTTGCAGTAAATAACCAGGTAAGTTACTAATTGGGAGCAGGTTACAGATATTTTAATTTCTTTCTGTAAAGAATATATGTTGACTTGTTAGAAAGATTTAAAACCAACATCCTTTCTACACAGGTTAAACATTTCATCTTGTAAAAGGTAAGCTGTTCAAAATCAGGCTTTGAGAAAAAATATGAAGAATATTGTTAAAACAAACAATATTTTTTTATACATCTTGATGGTAAATTTCATTTCTATCTGGTTTTAGCTTTTTTTTGCACTCTTTTCTTAAGGGATTCACAATCTGTTCTGCTGACTTTCATCCTGTTACAGAGAAATGACATTTATTATCTCACCGATAAAATGTGATATGGTTCTATATTATTGGTCATGAATAAATTTGGAATGGAAATTAGAAATTTTCTAACTATCACAGCTGTGAGGTCCTAAAGAGCTTTCCAGCAGGACAGGTGAGAATAAAAATCTCTCTTGAATCTTAAAATGGACAGTTATCAATGCAGTGAAAGGATTAGATATTATGGTTATCTGTGATAGCATTGAGAGTGGTTTTGGTGATCCAGGAGGTTTCTTTTAGGTCTCTGTTCTGTTAGAGTCGTCTAAAACATTTTAATTTTCTATTTTTAAAAGATATCTAGAAGTCATAGAAACTATTTTCCTTACATATATTTTGATTTTTAACTGACAAAATGCAAAAATTTTTGATGTCTATATTAAATGGAACCTTTATATTTTAATATTGTTAGATAATATTATTTTTTTATCTTCTCCAAAAGCATTTAATAACTATTTTAACCACATTTTCTTTATTTATGGAGATGATTTAGTTACTCTTCTTCCCTTGAGTATAAATTCTAGCAATTCAGTACTTATTTGTATCTCTATCTTACTATTCCTTCAGTACAATTTATTGGGGAAGCAAAACATGTTCCCGAGAAGCCATAAAGAACTATAAAATAAAATGTAAGTGTACAAATTTTCTAGGAAAATAGTGTTATATATTATCCTGGCTTTTTTTTTTCTGTTGGCCAGTATTATGAGGATAATTTGAATTTCTGTCTCTTGAACAAACACGTAGTGCAACCTCTTGAAGCAGCTCAGATTTTTTACAAGTGATTAAGAGGTCATTGAACAGGTATATTTAAGGATTATTATTTCAATCTCTTGCGCTGCTGAAAATTGCTGAACTTAGTGAAATCTATTTAGCCAGATTCAGCATATTATTGTACTGGACTATTATTAAGCAGTTTATCACCTCTAGATTGTGCATAGCAAACAGCTGACTCTTTAAAGTGGTACTTAAACTCATTAGAAAATCATAGAAAATAAGTAGGTTTTTGTCCATCTGCCTGACTAAGGAGAGACCTACTGTCCCTACAGTATTCTGTATACAGATTTGTTCAAGTTTTAATTAAAAAATTCCAACGACAGAAAAAACCTGCAACCATTATAGGCAATACTCTCCTGTGTTCCCACTAATAGGATATCTTGCTTAATGTCCAACTTTCATTTCTCTTCCTGTATTTTTAGCCATTGTTTCTTCTCCTATCTGCAGTAGATACAGGAACCGATTTATTCCCCCTCTGTTTCTGTGATGTTTTTATTCACAGAAGATTTCTCCTATTTACTTTGACTTGCTTAATTATTTTCTTACAATGGATTATGAATTTCTGATCACTCTTGTTGTTCTTATTCCTTATTTGTCCAGCCAGTTAATGTTTTTCTTCAACTGTGATATCTCAATCTAGACAGAGGATTCTGGCTGCCATGTGGGACTTGCCTCATGTGTTTTTAAGATACCACGTCTGCTTATACACCTCCACATAACTTTGCTTTTCTCTTATGGTATAGTTGACTTCTTCTGGGCTTCTGAATCATCATTAACACCTCACACACACACACTGCCCCCCCCCCCCCCCAATGTTCTATGGCAAGGGTAGCTGTGTATGATTTGTCACGTGATTTTTTCTGTTGGCTGTTCTTTTAAATTAGTTTCAATTTTTTTCACACTCTTGCTCCTGTTTCCAGCATAGGAAAAACATCACTCTCTCATGCTGTAGCTTTACTTTTATTCTTCTTCTACATCCCTCTTTTTTAAAAAAAAACCACCCCATACAGAATATGGACTCCGGGATACAGCAGTCAGAACTAAATGTATTGTTAATCTATTTTAAAATACAGTAAGAAAATCAGAAAAATTAACATATTCAATAAATCACTATTTCAGTACTTCACTGCTTTGATATTTCAAAATGTAATTTATAGGAAAACAATCTTTCTTGGGGAAAATTGAATTCCAACCTGTTTCACAGTCCCACTTTTCATGGGAGAAATTTTTACAATCATATATAAGTTTGGATATGAAGTTCAGAAGAGAATCTGATACTCTGATAGTTTAAACAGATTTCTTAACATTGCAGAAACTGGAAAGCAAGCACATTCCACCTTGTCACTGTATGGAGTCACAAAGAGTTGCAAAAGCATTAAAATGACCTAGGGATATAAAAACACATGCAACAAGTTCATTACAATGTAATCATGAGTACGTTCATATATTCAGCTGAATATTTCAGGGATATTTTTAGAGCATGGTCAGCAATCTGGTATTCAAAGTCTGACTCCTGTTTTGAGATATGGTTCTGCCATTGTAATTGCCACCTACATATCCCTGACTGTGTTTTTGGATTAAATTGCCATTCTTTCCCCAGAGCAACTGCTGCATGAACACAGGACATAGCAGCATATCTTAGCTCGAACTTGGGAACTTGTTGGCAGGAAAGCAAGCTACTTATTGTTGAAGGGAAAACAATTCCAAATTTCTCATATATGACAGATATAACTTTTTAGAAGTAATGTGATACATACATCAGAATATTTATATTAAATTATATTAAAATATTTTAATTTAAAACATTTTAAAAGTCTTTTCTCCAGACTCTGAGTAGTTGCTTAAGATGATGCAGCCAAATATGAATTTTAACTCTTCTACTGAGCAGCATCACTAAGCAACAATGCTAAGATCTTATTCATTGGTCAGTGACTTTCCCCAGAAATAGGTCAAATATTTCAGCATACGATGAAAGAGAATCAAAATCTTTACAGAGAAGCTCCTACCTCTCCCTCTGTGTAAATACACATACATCTGCCCATGGATATATATGGTATATTTAAATATTACTATTCTCTCTCTATTACATGTGTAAATGATCTAATGAAAGAATTTACACTGAAAAGATTTGTGGCAGTGAGCTGCAGGATAGATGTTGCATTCATATAACCTATGTAAATATTGGAACATAATTTATTGGTGTTTTTTTTTTCCTGTTCCACAACAAAATAAGATGTCAGTCCTTGAACCCTTCCATTCCTTAGACACCCCATCTCTCAGAATTGAAATCTTGACCCAGACAGTAGAGATTAAGAATTTACAATTTAGCTAACACTGCTGGTAATGATTTCAGAGATGGAGAACAGTCCAGCACCCATCGCTATAGTTGGTTTGAAGAACTAACTAGAGTAAAACCTTTTACGGGATGAGTAAGACAGTAAAGCCATCTTGTTGATCACTACTTCTAAATATTTTTAGATAAAGGCTACCACAAGCTCCACTGTGAAAAACAATTAACAATATGAAGTGGATAAATCTTGTTGAAGAAGCTTATGAAGTCAGGGCTCCACAGGTATGGAAATGCTTGACCTGATGGTGACTGTGTCTGGTGGGTTAATCCTGGCTGGCCACCAGGTGCCCACCAAGCCACTTACTCACTCCGCTGCTACACAGAGTATGTGTAAACATACATTGTAAACATATTATTAAATATGTTACCACAGAGGCACCACCAGCATCGCTGATGGGCTCAGCTTTGGCCAGCAGCAGGTCTGTCTTGGCGCCAGTTGGACCTGAATCTGTCCGACATGGGCGCAGCTCCTATTCTCTTCTCACAGAAGTCACCCCTGCAGCCCCGCCCCCTACCAAAAATTTGCCATGTAAACCCAATACACCATGCCAAATGAAACAAGAAGTGACCCTTGCCAAACAGATTTGTTGAGTTCAGTTATGACTGAGTGACCCTATATGTAACATAATGAGCTTCAAGTTGTAATGTAAAGTCATACTGTCTCAAGTCAGCAAATAGCTCTGCAATGTGCTCCAGTCCACTGGAGATGTCCTCAGTAGAGGCACTGGGTAGCTATCAAAGTGTGAAAAGGGCAACCATGTAGAACATATCTACATAGTATAATGCATTATTTAGTAGAAATGGATTAGAAAGTCATAAATAGCTGGAAGAAAATAGCTATGGGTGAGAAACAGGGCTATAGCTCCCTGGTAATGTGACTATGCTATAGGAACAGTTTGAGTATCTCTGCACCACTGCATTGTGCAGAAGGTCCTGCTGGGATACTCTTAGATTAGAGAAAGTAAACGGGACACAAAATAATTTTTTTTTCCATCCTCCAGAATTATCTTCCATGTGCAGTGATCTGTTCTCAGTCCCATAAAGATGGCAGAGGTTTAGTCAGCCTTTGCTGTTATAAGAAGGGCGGGCTGAAATCTTCCCCATTCCTCTCCCCTCTCAGTAAGATCATACAGCAAGTGGTCCTCTTACTCCAGGGTTCTGTCTTCAAAACCAGCCATAAAGATGATTAGGAAAAATGCTAGGGAATGCCAAAAACAAACATGAAAAAAAAGCATATTGGCTTGGCTTTTTTCACAAAGTAGTTTTCTTTCCTCTCCTTGAGTATAATAAACTGACGTTTGCTATTTTTGTTAGTACTGTTTACACCAAAAAGGTATGCAGGATGTGTAATATAGATGAACTCTTAATCTCTTAAGCAACCTCACAGGTCAGCCTCTGGACTATATCAGGGTAGCTCCTTTCACATCCCACAATTTATTCTGGTTTCAGTCAGATGCACAACATGGTCCTTAATTTGAATTTTTTTCAGACTTTCAAATACTTTGTCTCTCAACCTTTATGATTAACTTATGCCTCTTTTTTATGCCACAGCTGATAAAAAACAGTGTCTACCATCAGATATATGCGCTCAGTATTCCTTCTAGCTCATCTGCATTTGATATATGTATATGTGTGTATGGGTAGTAGCAGGTTTGCCTGTCTGAGACACTGAATCAGAAGTTGATACACACAGCAAGAACAATGTGATGTTTTCAGTTGTTATCATAAGTCAAACCTGAGATATGAGATTACTTCCCCTGATTTCAATAATGTGGATATGTTTTCAATCCTCACACATAGGCTCAAAGTGAAGAAAAAAGATGTTTCATTTTACAAGATGTTTCATTTTACAAGATGTTTCATTTATACCATGCAGGCTCTCGTTCCCATATTTTCACATGAATAGGATCTGCTTATCTCCCAGCTCAGTTTCACCGAGTCCTGTAGTTCTCATGTGAAGGCTTGGAAGCTAGGGCACATGAGACAACTAATGAAAAGGAAAGGGCTAAATTATCTCATGGACTAATTATATGGCAGTCAATGAAATCACACAAGAAGAAAGAAATCTTGCCTTCATGGGGCAGAGGGGGCACCGTCTGGAATGAAAGTAAGCCACATGTAAGCCAGGCTTATGAAGCAGTTGCATTGCCCTTCAAGTCTTTGAAGAGGTTTTGAGTTTATCAGTGGGTGAATTTCATCTGGAGAAACAAGCTCCATTTAATTTATTACAAATCTTGTGCAAACCACTGATTTGCATGCTTCATTTTGCATTGCTCATTCTTTAAAATGTTGAACTTTCTTAAATGCAGGTGATTGACAGAAAAATCTGCCTTGGGGGTGGTTCAGCACACAAGAGGACAGGTACATTAACATCTCATTCCACTTAACACGGGAATGGTGTATGCTTGGGGTTTATATGACAAATATAACTTCTGCTGACTTTCTGCTTAAAGGGTGATCTGATCTAATGATGCTGAATGAAAGGTAACTCGTGCAAAGAAAAACAGGAACTTACAGATGTGGGGCAGGAAGCTTTCATTATAAAAATGAAAACTAGAAACTGTCCAATAACTTTATGAGACTACTTATGCCTAAAGGACTTATCTCTCCTAATTTTATCCATCTAAAAGTTCAGTGTCTGTATGGAGAGAACTACAGCCAGTTGAAGAGGTAGCTCTAGAAGATGATAGATCCCATATTGAGATATACTTCTGATATGGGTGGGTTATATATGACTGCTTAGAAGCTCATCTTTTCTCATTCATTAGAGGATTACTGAAGTGACCGGGTAAGTAGCTTCCTTGTTCTATATATGCTGCTAAATAGGGATTGTTCTCTGGCTCTGAGGCAAATTTGCACTGACAAGTCTATACTGCATAGTATTTGGCACTGCATCTCCTCTGGACCCCCTGACTGCCTCTTTGGAGTCATAAAGAAACATAATTTGTGTGTGTATGTGTTTTTTTCTTTTCTTTCCAGTTCAAAGTATCATAAATAATGTGATGGCTGTATAGCAACCTCTCACGGTGGTGTTTTAACACCACAAATCTGAAAGCGTGTGTTACAGACCCTTGGGCATGGCAGATGGTAGTGTTTGAGAGTACACATCTTGATGGAACAGTGTTAGATGGCTTTGTAAGGTGTAAAGAGCCAAACCTGGTGCATTATTGTCCCAACGGCCTGTTGGGACTTGTCTCTGGTGCTTGCTAGCCTCTGAACCAACTGGGCATTGTTCGAGAAAGTGTTAGTTGGCTCATGATGATCATTTCAGGATAAGCACAGCCCAGAGCCTGAGCCCACATCCTGGTCCTGTTTTATTTACCAATATACATGCAGCCCCAGATGGCTGAAGTTAAGTGAGATGAGCAATTCAGACTCATAACAACAACAGTCAAGAGCGTAATTGCTCACCAGCCATACCCCAAAATGAAAAGCACTCACTCACATTCCTTCCCTTGTGTTTATTCCTGGAGAAATGCAGAACAAAAATATACAAAAGCTCACTCACATCAGTGTAAAACATTAAAGGTTTAATTTGATTTTCAACTTTAATTTCCAATTTTTAAATCTTCTAAGACTGGTTATTTTTCTAAAGCAAATTTTTTTTAACTGGTGTTAAATGAAACAAGGTATGGGATTTTTTTACTATTTTTCTTTTATTTCTTCAGACAAAACTATTCACTAAGGTTTATTCAAAGTCAAACTCAAATTTTTATGAGTGAGATTAAATTAGAGATTAAAAGTTTGATTCCATTTCCTAAACATATGTCTCTTGTACAAGTTTCAATAGTTTAAACTATCAGAGCTATCTGCACAGAACTCGTATATAAGACACAAGACTTAAAGGAAAGCTAGGGTATTTGAGAAGACAAGTGGGATAACTACAGCATCTTATATAACACTAAATGCCTTTGTTTAGGCAACAGAATTGAACACATGATGTCTACAGTATAGATGTCTGTAGTTTTGCTATTGATCCAGACTGGCAGTATACTTCATGAAGAAGTATAGACCACAGATGTTATATACGGATTGTCCGACCAACAGTAGGATCTGCTTTAGATGACACATACCCTAAGCTTTGCTAACTATATTGAACTAGCTCTCCAACGAGTTTGGTGGGATCCCAGACAACTAGCTCAGCTGCAGACATTTAGAATGTAGAGATACATTTTGACACAGATCTAACCTCACTCAGTATTCAATTTGCAGATATAGAGTGGAAACAAAAAATTTAATAAACACAGTATTTTGATGAACGTTCCTTTTATTTCTGAGAATACAAGTGGTATTCTTGAGTTTCTACTGGGTTAGGCTAGACAGTGTTCCTCTATAACCATAACCATCTCATTGTAGAAGGCATCTGGTGACTGATTGTCCTGTGGGAGAGGCAGGTCAGTGCTATACCCGAGTTATCCAATCCTTACTGATCAATGTGCCTTTGAGACAAGTTTACCCAGGAGAAATGCACAGAGATAACCTGTCTCAGAAGGAAATTTCCCCTGAATCATTTTGGCCTTGCCAGATGTACTTGACTGACAACTTCAAACTTAAAGTGACAAACTCACTACACATGTTTAATTGAGAAATATTGTGAAGGTATTTCCATCAGTGTTTGATATGTGGGATCTCAGCTACCAGAATGCCTTACAATTGATTCTGGCTTTGTTTGGAGAATTTACACCTAATCCCAACACTTGGGTAAGCTAAATGGAAAGTAATGACAAATCTCAGGAAAGAGATTCAGATGCTGGTGGTTTGGGGGTTTTGCCTTTTAAGTATTTCTGGTTGGTTTGATTTTCAGCAGGTCACTCAGGACCTCAGGTAATTAAGAAATACGCAGCCACTAATGTTTCAATTCTGTATGAGCTTCCTCAGAGATGTGGTTTCCTGGCTAAGTAAGCGGCTACACTCTCAAATACAGGAAAATGTCAGTCTCAAAATACGTCCTTACTGTTTTCCCACGGTTTTAGCAGAAAAATATTTACAGTTTAAGCTGATGCTTATGCAGATGATCGAGTGGTTATCACTGCTTCAGTTTCCTCAAGTCCATGTTTTTTAATAGCAGTAGTGTGTTTTTCCCAATTTGCTCCAGCTCTGAGAAGCAATAAACAGAGCTCTGTTTACTAACACAAACCATTTCATTTCTTCACGGTGTCATGAATACAAAACAAACACAGAACATTACACAACTGGTGACACTTAAATGTAAGTCAATTATGCAGGTTTAATGTATTATACACATAGCATCTGTACATGCAATAGCATGGGAGTAAAAAGCACTTAAATAATTAAGTTAATGGGAAAGTACTGGGTAATTAAAGGGCACAGAGGAGAACAAATGGAATTTGTTTAGTGAGAGGGTTTATAGATTTGTGAAACAGGAGAGGATGGCATTTTGTAGCAAAGCTGTGGTCTACCTCTCAGCTCACAAGTACATGGTTGGTGAGAACTTTCTCATACCAGTCTTGCTTTCTGGAATTGCTTTCAAGTCTTTTTATGGATTTGATTATGATTTTACACTACAGTGGCATTGTCCCTGCTTTATACTAGAACCAAGGACAGAAAGAACCACAAAAGCAATTCAGGATGGAGGGAAAATGACCTGAAGTTCATTACAGAGTGACAAGAATGTGGATGGAAAAAAAAAATTCTGGAGACTAGTAGCTTCCTGCTGCAGTTATGGTCATGAAACTGTGAGTATTTATGTTTCTTCTAATATAACCATCAATAAAGTAGTCGATAATGTTGCTATACAAATGTATGGATCTGCTCTGCAAAGTAAGATTAAGAATAGAATAGAATAGACTATTTCAGATGGAAGGGACCTACAACGATCATCTAGTCCAACTGCCTGACCAATTCAGGGCTGACCAAAAGTTAAAGCATGTTATTAAGGGCATTGTCCAAATGTCTCAAACACTGACAGACTTGGGGGCTCGATCACCTCTCTAGGAAGCCTGTCCCAGTGTTTGACCACCCTCTCGGTAAAGAAATGCTTCCTAATGTTCAGTCTGAACCTCCCCTGGCACAGCTTTGAACCATTCCCACACGTCCCATCACTGGATCCCAGGGAGAAGAGATCAGCACCTCCCTCCCCACTTCCCCTCCTCAGGAAGCTGTAGGGAGCAATGAGGTCACCCCTCAGCCTCCTTTTCTCCAAACTAAACAAGCCCAAAGTCCTTAGCCACTCCCCACAGGACATGCCTTCCGGCCCTTTTGCCAGCTTTGTTGCCCTCCTCTGGATGCATTCAAGGATGTTCATATCCTCCTTCAACTGTGGGGCCCAGAACTGCACACAGTACTCAAGGTGAGGCCACACCAACGCTGAATACAGAGGGATAATCATCTCTTTTGACTGGCTGGTTATGCTGTGTTTGATGCACCCCGGGATGCAGTTTGCCCTCTTGGCTGCCAGGGCACACCGCTGACTCCTGTTGAGTCTGCTGTTGACCAGCACCCCCAGATCCCTTTCTGCAGGGCTCCTCTCCAGCCACCCCTCTCCCAATTTATACCTGTGCCTGGCATTACTCTATCTTGGGTGCAGAATCAGGCATTTGGACTTGTCAAATTTCATCCCATTAATCATAGTCCAATGCTCCAATCTGTCTAGATCCCTCTGCAAGGCCTCCTGTCCCTCAAGAGAGTCAACAGCACCTCCCTGTTTGGTATCATCAGCAAATTTGCTAATGGTTCATTCAACTCCTGCATCCAGATCATTGATAAATATATTGAACAGAACTGGCCCTAGAATTGAACCCTGAGGAACACCGCTGGTGACCGGTTGACAGCCAGATGTAGCCCCATTCACTGCAACCCTTTGATCCCTGCCCTCCAGCCAGTTCTTCACCCAGTGCACCATGAACCTGCATACTGCATATACAAACCACAGCTCTGTAGTCTGTGACTTCTTTCTTCTGTGAAGCCAAAATCCTATCTTCTAATTGAAATGTTAAACATAACTGTACCTGTCATACTGTGTTGAAGAAGTTAAACATAACTGCAACCTGGCATACTGCCCTCCATCCAGACTCATGCTGCTTTACAAACTTCAAGGCAAAATTTACTTGCGGTCAGCCAGCTGGTGTGAGGCCTATATACCATTTATATACTACTTAAGTCTTCATGGCACTCTTCCTGAGTGATAGGCAAACTTCATTAGTGCTGTTTAACAAGGAGAGAACCTTCTGTACAGAGAGGTTATATGACTTGCTTATGTTTTAGTCAGCAGGATAAACAGAGAAACATATTGTCCAGGGGTTATTTTAAAAAGTAAATGAGAAAAAAAATATTCCCTATTCCAAAGTGAAACTGGTGAAGAGTTGTCAAGGAGAAAGAAAAGCTAACTTTATCTCTCCTCCCTTTTTTTCCATAGTGTATAAGGAGACAGATCTCTACACTAATAGAGTTTTGTAATTCCTCCTTCTATCTTTCTAATAATCCTAGAATGAATTTCACTTGGTCCTGATTGAGTCCATCTGAGCACTTTACTACTAGTTCCATATTAATCTGATCCCCTGAGATACTCAGAAATGACTGTCTCTTAAGGACACTGTATCATTCTTTAATGAGAAAAGAAATTAAGTATATCACAGCTATGTCAGGATCCTTTGTTATTTGACTTACAGCCTTGCTCCAATTTAGATTACTTTAGATAAAGAAACCTGCTTTCACAGTAACCACTGTCATAACCTTGCTCAAATACGTGGTTACTTTTCCTTTGATGCTAACACAAATTCAACTAAAATAAATATGCAATTTATTCACTAGCCTAGAGAAAAACACTATCACTTATTTAACAGAATAGAAAAATATACATGGAAGGCTGATTAAACATAGCACTATGGTTTGGGGTTTTTTTCTCCTTTGCTGAAATATCTTCAGTTTCCATAAAACATTGTGAAACAGAATATGCGGTAAAAATGGAAACACAATATGCTGTATAGCATCATTTAGATCTAAAAAGTAATAAAGATAGGGGCAACTGCAGTTCATGTCCATTCATGTTGACAGAAAAAGTGTGTTAACTTGTTTATCTCTTCCTTCACAAGGCTCATTTGATTCAAAGTTACCTCCTTTGACTGGAAAAACAGCAGAGGAAACTGATCAGAGAACGGCAGAAATGGTTTCAAACAAGATGTCACTAAGGTATCCAAAATGAGAAGTTCATAAGTGTTCAACACTATGGTGTAACTGTGCTCCTAGTGAAATCAGGGCCAACTTCAGCGGAATAATGTGGAATACTTTAGAAACTCTTTTCCTTGGTTGTTTATAAACAAAACAAAACAAAACAAAACAAAACACCCAAACCCCAAAACCAAATGCACAGAAAAGATGATACAGTCATACAAAGATTTCACTTACCTAAACTCAAGTCACTTAAGAGTTGTTTAAGTCACTACAGAGAATACCAAGAAAGCCTTTGACTCAGACTACATAAGTGTATATATACTACAGAGCCAGCAGTGTTTTGCTTCATTCACAGCGTGTCTCAATATCCTCTGAAAACAGTAGAATAACTTTAGAAGACTTTAGTAAATTAAACAGTCTTGATTGATAGTCTTCTCTGGCAGCAACACCAACTGCCATGGAACAACCCGCGTCTGTCCTATTAAACACTATTATCCTCTACAACCACGTGCTTTCATCCAAAGTGCTTAGTGGGAATAGTCTCTGGACTGTGCTAAATCCTGAGTGCTGGTTGGGAATTGATTGAGACACTGCTAGTTGAAGCGAGTCAAACTATGCGAAGGGCTGCTCTACCAGTACCCATGACTATGTTTCAGTGCCAAGGAACATTTCCTATGCCCTCTCTAAGCATAGTTGTAGCTTTGTCTCCTATGTATGAAGGAGCTTGAACCTTCTTGGGAGTGGGCTAGCAGATGTACCCCAAATCAGAGACTATTCTGATGAAGGGACTTCCTGCTGTACACAATTTTAGATAACACACATACACATTTATATTTATGAGTTGGGCATGACTGCAGTTTCAGAAAAAAAAAATAAAGGCAGAGAATTTACTAATGGATTGATAGCAGATCTCATTTACTCTGTCAGTCTGTATGAATGTCAGTAGAGTAAGGACAGTGAACAATATAATTTGAATTTGAATCCTGCTTGTTACTGAGCTTCAGCTGTTCCTGAATATATGACAGATGGGCATGGTGAGTGGTTCATTCACCACCATTGTGTCCCTCAAAGTTACCCAGAAGAATAAGAACAGCTTTGTTCACTCTCATGATACTCATTTTGGCTATAATTTCAAGAATTCAGAGAGTGAATCAGTACTATTTATTACTCCTTTGATGGAGTCTGGAGAACAATGGACTCATTTGCAGTTAAGAGAGGATATCATCTTTGTTCCCTCTGACAGCACCGATGGATGATGATAATTTGAAAAATTTTTCATTCATTTAATATATAAGAAGATCTTAAATTTTTAAATTCTTGTCCTTTGCTTTCCACTGCTTCTGATACACTAGGTCCCATTCTCCCAGACATTCACTTTTCATCATGTTTCTCTCTTTCTCTGTAGAATGGTGTGCATGGAGAACTTTCTTCAATGACATTAATGACTCCACCAGTAAAAATCTATCTCAAAAGCACACTGAGCACTGACAAATCAAATAGACCTCAAATGAAGACAAAACATAGGTTTTGGACAATGTCCCATTCACAATATCAAGACAAGCCTGGATTCCCAAAGGATGTGAGATTCAAAGACAATTACTCACAACCTCCCATGGGTAGACCAAACCCAGTCAGTTCCTGAGCAAAAGATGGCTAACCTCCCTAAACCCCCTTCTCTCTCTTTTTACTGCTGACCATGATGTTATATGGCATGGAATATCTTTTTAGCTAGTTTGGGTCATCTGCCTGGTTGTGTCCCCTCCCAACCTCTTGTGCATCCCCAGTCAATTCACTGGGGGGGCAAAGTGAGAAGAAAAAGAGAAGGCCTTGATGCTGTGCAAACACTATTCAGCAATAGCTAAAACATTAGTGTGCAATCAGTATTGTTTTGGTCACAAATGTAAAACACAGCACTGCACCAGCTGCTGTGAAGAAAATTGACTCCATCTCAGCCAGACATAGTACGAGGATGCGTGAACGGCCAAGGCATCATCTAAATAACTCTTATATTCAAAGCTGGAGCATGCAAAATTAAACATTCTTAAATACAGTGAAATAGAATTTCCCCTAAACTAAAACTCTTACTTGATCACCTAGATCTCTCTTTCTATTTTTAGAATGGACTATATACAGGCTCTGAAAAAGAAAAATTGCTCTGCAGCAGCACTGGTAGATTACCATGGAAGCTGTGTGAATACGAAGATAGTAATTCAATCTACAAAGAAACCTTAAGAAAACGATAACAACAACAACAACAAATAAAACATCAATGCCCCAAAATGTATCTGTGTCTGCCAAATGCAATTTTTGCTAAAGTAGTTTCAACTACGATGGTCCTGCTTGGTGTGACACCATCTGTTGAATTTCACTTGTTCGTGTACTAGTAAAGAGTAAGTGGCAACTTCATGTAATTTAAAATAAAACAATCAAACAGGGAAGCAACTTCTCAATTACAGTCATGAAAAGGACCAGGTGGGCTTTTACTCATCCTACGGACCACTGCACAGCTGATTTCACATATGGGAAGACAGTTACTTAACCTTTGATATAGCCACTGTTTACACAGACTTTAACACTGAAGGAAAATATTTTTTCAATCACCTTTTCTTCAGCTGTTGCTAGTTGAAGCACTGATTTTTTGTATGTATGTTGGGGGATTTTGTTTGTTGGGGGGAGAAGAACAATGGGAAGTTAGGCACTATTTCAAGAAATAACAGAATATGTTTCACAATATTTGGGAATATTTTTTTTCCTTACTTCTTGTGTTTTGTATACCCAATCAGATTAGAGAATAAAAAGACCTGCTTGCTTCTCCTGCTATTCTGACTGGATTTTTTCTCCCAATTATTTATGAATTTCAGATGATGGTAATTCTCATGACCTAGATTTTCAACACACTTAGTTGAAAGGTGATTCATGAAAGAAAGCACAATGAGAGTTGCAATGTAAAGGTTTGGTACTGGTTAGAAGAAGAAACAGGGATACACTGATGAATGAGGTCTGAAACAGATTCCTCTTTCCAAAGGAATATGAACCACATTCATGTTAGTGCAGGAAGCTTAGAAAAAGAGGATTTGTGGGCCAGAAAGCAGGAGACAGACAGGCATTGGGTAGGAAACTCTTAAACTGCTTTAGTTATTTGCCATGAGCTGAAATATTGCCACTTCAAGAAGTAAGAGCACAGCACTAACAGGACACTCTCGCTGATATATCTTTTAACTTGAGTAAGGATCAGGTCATGCATAAGTTATTATTTTTTAAGGAAAGGAGCAATTGCATTCAATGAAGGTTTCCCTAAGCACAACTCTCCACCTGAGCTTGCTCTTCCATGCAAAAAGCTCAGAGAGCACAGTGAGTTTAACCCACAAAGCTGCAGTCATGAGTATCACTACACAAGCACACATTAGAAAACAAGTTTGCTGAGAGGAGGAGTGTCAGGTCACTGCCATAGTTATAGATACGGACACAAAACCAAAAGCTNGATACGGACACAAAACCAAAAGCTTCACCCCCAGTCCCCTGTAACATGAAACAAAATCATCAGAAATCAGCCTCCTTAAATCAGATAATGTATCTTCCAGGCCTCCTTGAGCACCAGCTGCATCTTGCAAAAGAATATTTATCTCGATTAACACAAGTGGACTCTGAAGAAGTGTCACGTGGCTGTGCCGTCAATCTGGAGAGAGCAGCAGCAGTTTAATGCTCCAGCATGCAGTGATGAGGCAAGATAAACAGGAGGCTACTCCACACACTACACAATTGCAGCTCTCCTGAAT
>VYZW01026077.1:2105-31812 GCA_013401315.1 Balaeniceps rex
TTGGAAAGAGAAAGTAAAATACAATGGTCATATAAATCTCATTTAATACACCTAGAGTATTTGATAAGAATGTTGTTGCCATGTTGTATCTTGTGTTTCTAAGATATCTTCCTTATTCATTACTTTAAAGCCTCCCAGTCTTTTCTGTTGGAGATGCAGGTTGGTAATGCTGCAGAAATCATGAAAACATACTTCTGCCATACTTCTGTGGAACAACATTCAATGGGGCATTAATTCACTTTGCCAATGGTTGGCCAGAGAGAGGGAAGGCTGTGACACGGGCTGGGGCAAAAAGAAGATTTTGGTCCAAGTTCTCCAACCCATATCTTCCCCATAGACAATGGCGAACACAGTTTAATGTTGCAGTATATGGAAGGTAGGATGCATAAGGAGCAGTTCAGATTTCTGGGAGTTCAACTCTGAGTACTGGTAACTCAGCTTCTACAATTCCTATTGGTATAGGACGGACATTTTTTACTTGTTACAGGTAGGAATATCTGACAACTAAAAGCTTGTATAAAAATGTGGTTACAAGTTTCAGAAAATGCTACTCCCTCACAAAGGACAGGGACTCAGTCTGGAAGACAAATTTAACACGTCAAGGAGGCCTTGTAGGAGTGTAGATATGTATGTTAGGCTGGTTTCCATACCCTAACTTAAAAGAAACTTCTTATGAATTGTTTTAGAGAAAAATCTAATACAAAATGAAATTAAGTGTGCATATATTGCTCTAGACATGCAGCTACCACCTTTTCTAATTAATCTCTTATTAATCCCATCTGTGGTGCAACAGCCATGCTATAGCTTGTGACTGACTCCCAGGTATGTTTGGGGAAGCCTATGCAGCTGACAAACATGTAATATGTTTTCCAAACGTGAAACTCCTTCTCTTAGTGAAGGATGGAAGGATGCCCTAGTAGGTAAAACCCAAATAGCACTTGTATTGCTTAAATGTGGTATAGGTATTGCATCTCAGCTCTCAGACCAGACACACATCTCAGTCTTGCATTGATCAAACCCTTAAGCTAGAGATATTTTTAACTCCTACATTTATAAACTTTCCACTGTGCTTTGACTGGCTGTACTGGCAGAAAAAACCAGAGAGTGATGTGTCAGGCTAAATGGCTGTTATCAGATTTTCCCATAGAGCTTCAAAAATAGCTGGTGAACATGTCTGGTAATTGCCATACTTAATCTCTGGATGGTTCCTGGTCCTTCTGCTGTGCTGCTCTGCTCATTCTTCAATTCACATGTATCCGTGGAGGTTTGAATCTGTATCTCCTCATCCATCTCCTTCTTCCACACTGGCAAAGGCAAAAGTTGCAGTATCATGCTTGTAGATTGCAAACATCAGACTTGGTTGCAAAGTGTCAGACACTCAAAACCTATGAACAGTCATTCAGCTCCCATTCCTGTTAGTATGGGTAGGTAAATTTTGATTTAATTCTACATTAATTTGTAATAACTGCAGTATCTGTTTTTAAAAAATATGCTGGCAAGCACTTTTTCTTGCTACTTTCTGGCAGAAATATTACAGCTTCTTTTGACCATCTCTACTGAGGGGAAGATACTCAGCTAGATCAAACATATGGACTTAATATTTCAAGATCCCGTGCTAAATCTTACCAGCACATAAACATTAAATGCTCTCCAGAAACCCATAATTCTGCTTGCGTGTGTGTCCAGAACAGCTCTAGCTGAGCCTGTGTCCTTCAGAAGATGTTGATGTAGTACAGGGCAGGGGCACACAGAAATGCCCAAAGAGCTGCTGAGCAAACCTAGATGCTTGACGTGCTCCAGCCACTTAACAGTACTGCTCTATCTTGGCTAACCACACTTCCTAAGAAGCAAACTTGATTTGTCTGGATGGATTTCTTTAGTTTAATACAGCTATGAGGCTTTCCCCGTCTTATCTAGCTTATTCTAAGCCAGTATCTTTGCCCAACAGAGCACTGCAACACTGGGATTTCCTTCACTTGTTCCCAGAGGGGCCTGATCACCATGCATAGAATAGAGTCCTTTATGGAGTCTAATNCTTGCCAGCATATTTTTAACTCCTACATTTATAAACTTTCCACTGTGCTTTGACTGGCTGTACTGGCAGAAAAAACCAGAGAGTGATGTGTCAGGCTAAATGGCTGTTATCAGATTTTCCCATAGAGCTTCAAAAATAGCTGGTGAACATGTCTGGTAATTGCCATACTTAATCTCTGGATGGTTCCTGGTCCTTCTGCTGTGCTGCTCTGCTCATTCTTCAATTCACATGTATCCGTGGAGGTTTGAATCTGTATCTCCTCATCCATCTCCTTCTTCCACACTGGCAAAGGCAAAAGTTGCAGTATCATGCTTGTAGATTGCAAACATCAGACTTGGTTGCAAAGTGTCAGACACTCAAAACCTATGAACAGTCATTCAGCTCCCATTCCTGTTAGTATGGGTAGGTAAATTTTGATTTAATTCTACATTAATTTGTAATAACTGCAGTATCTGTTTTTAAAAAATATGCTGGCAAGCACTTTTTCTTGCTACTTTCTGGCAGAAATATTACAGCTTCTTTTGACCATCTCTACTGAGGGGAAGATACTCAGCTAGATCAAACATATGGACTTAATATTTCAAGATCCCGTGCTAAATCTTACCAGCACATAAACATTAAATGCTCTCCAGAAACCCATAATTCTGCTTGCGTGTGTGTCCAGAACAGCTCTAGCTGAGCCTGTGTCCTTCAGAAGATGTTGATGTAGTACAGGGCAGGGGCACACAGAAATGCCCAAAGAGCTGCTGAGCAAACCTAGATGCTTGACGTGCTCCAGCCACTTAACAGTACTGCTCTATCTTGGCTAACCACACTTCCTAAGAAGCAAACTTGATTTGTCTGGATGGATTTCTTTAGTTTAATACAGCTATGAGGCTTTCCCCGTCTTATCTAGCTTATTCTAAGCCAGTATCTTTGCCCAACAGAGCACTGCAACACTGGGATTTCCTTCACTTGTTCCCAGAGGGGCCTGATCACCATGCATAGAATAGAGTCCTTTATGGAGTCTAATTGCAACAACTTTCCTTGGAAACATGGACAGTGATGGTACCTCTCTTGGATAAAAAAGCCTAGTGTTTAGAGCAAACCAAGCAGTAAGACTTCACTTCTACTTCTTCCCAGAAGAGGTTCCTAGACTTGCCAGGGTAAGGCCAACATTTTGATGGAAGAAGGGCCATTGCACACAAAGTACTCAGCTTTCATTGAAATTTGACTTGCATACATTTCTTGGTCTACTATTCCCTCTTGTAAGCAACCCTTTTTGGGTTGATGGCCATTTTGAACACACTTTTAGGACATCTAATCTCTTCCACATACAACTCAGAGTTCAGCTACCCAACTCCATGCTCAATTCTTTCTTCAGAATCTTCTCTTGTGGGTGCCTTACCCAGTTATTTGGCCTAATTATAGTACTCCCAGCAAAATTAGTGGCTTATAAGATGGTCAACATTTTGTGTATAGGAAAGAAAGTTGCATCACCATGGTGCCTTCACCCTATGATGTCCTCTTTATTTGTGAAGACATGGAATGGCATAATCTGCTCAGATAAAACTTGCAAGTTTATTTGCCTGAGAATAGCACAAGTATTTTTTTTTTCTAAATTTCAATGAGCCCACAAACTTCTGTCAGCTGCATCTCTTCTTATTGCTGAACTTCAATCAAACACATTCTGAGTGTCCAACAATTAAAGCATTAAGTTGAGCTTAATGTCTAATTGGAGAGAATTTTCTCAGCAAGTACAAAGGGGCACTGTCTACTGCCTTCAGTCATGTTAGCTTTCAGTAATAGAGACAGGTAAACTAATCCTTTCTTTCCAGCCAGACTACTCTGAAAATAGGCCAGGTCCCAGTGGGAACAAAAGATGCTCCTAGAAAAGTCTGTAATTAGACAACTTCAACTGCTCTGCACAAATACCTCATTAAAGTTCCGCCATGATCAAGTCTGCTGATGCATAAGACAGACATAAACATCTCAGCTGAAAGCTGTATTTTCTTTGATTCATTCTCTGAAGCAAATATTGCAGAGATTGTTTATCTCTCTAATCCAAGCAGATAGCTTTTTTTCTTCACTGATAACCCAATCAAATGTCTATTGTAGCTGACAGAATATTTTCCAATAATTTAGAAGGATCCAATAATTTGGATCAGGCCCCAAGAAAGGCTAATGCAGGGCCCGCAGAATAAACTCCTAGTAGCACTTCGTTCCTTCATCTCCGATGGAGGCGTAGTCTGCAGCTGTGCCTGGTCACTGACATCGAGTGAATGCCGGCTAGATTTCTGTTCAAAGTTTATATCCGTTCACTGATGTTAAGTCTGATACTTCAGAAAGTAAGATCAGAATGAGTGTCTGATTTAGGATTAAGCATGGAAGAAAGAGGAGCAAACATGTTAATTTTGTTCATTTTTTCTAATTTATTCACAGTGTTCTGCATTGTCTGCCTTTTTGCAGTACAGCTGTCAGCAAACGAAACTCAAAGTATCTCTTCTGAAACATAGATTACAGTGATTAGGACAAAGCATTTTGCTTGCACTAGGATCCTAACCTTTGACACCAATTCTTAAGTTCACACTTACTCCCCAACCCACAAAACCCCATCCACTGAACCCAGTCAATGGTTTCTGCTGGGTACAAGAGCAGAAGGTAGGCCTGCTTAGCTTGGTGCTTCTGTGATTCACTGTTAGATTGAAAAATCAATTTTCCCCTTTTAAGAGTGATGGTGTCAACTCCTGCCAGTACCTTGTAACTAGGCTGTGTGTCTCTCAGCTGCCAAAGGGAAGCAGAATAGTGATGTCTCTCCCTGCACTTTGGCTAAATAACCAGCAATGCTGGTTTGCTTGGGTTTTTTTGAAAGTTTGTTTTTTCAAGAGAGAAGTCCTTGGAGACTAATGACAGTTAAGGGGGATGTAACTTGTTCATATTATATTTTTTCCTAACTGCTACAACACCTCTTTGGAAAGAACCAGGACCTTATTAAAATGAATTCGGGAAGATGGCAGGGAAAGGTGAAGACTAAAGCTGAAAATCTGAAGCTTTATTTTAAGATATTCACAGAGAAAACACATGATTTTGATGTCAATAAAATAATCAAAAGAGATGTAAAGAGAAGAGATGAGCCTGCAGCCGAAGAGGAGAAACAGGGAAAGGGGCAGGCTTGTGAGGCTTTATTTTGCGTAGAAAACAATTCCACATTTCATTTTTAATACAGTTACTTCTGCTCTGTTTCTAGGCTTTTTCTTCTAGGGATTTACCAAAGAGTTTTGATGTTCAAGGCTTGTTTTGAAGCTCTCTGCACTGCAGTTTGCTGTTACAGATCCTGGGGACTGACAGATGCTCTGATCCTTCTTGGTGCAGTGCCAAGAGTGACAGCAGGTAGTGAACTACACTGCGTGCCACCAGCCCATATGGCATGTCCACACATTAATTAGTTCTCAAGAGTTGGTCCTCCTGAGCCCACCCATTTGTTGCTTTCATTGACTACTGCCTCGTCTCATTAATCAATACTCACTTCTGCAAACTCCTGGTAAAGCCAGTTACTAGACCTGTAGCAAGTAAACCTAGAAATATGGCTTTTTGTAGCATTGAAATTCAAAACTTAAAGGTCTGCAAAGCAAGGATAGCTTCCTAACTTTTACAGTTAGCACACTGGAGACTGAATGGCTGGCTTAGAAAATGATCATGCAGCATCGATGTACTGAAACCTGAATGACTGACAGAGACTTGGGTCTCTCCTCACAGACATGTTGTCTCTCTCCATCCTCACTGGTGTTAGTTGGTGCAGATTGAGTTCCTGCCGTAATATCTTAATCTGACATTTGGAAGGATGCCCCCCTTCTCTAGAAAGACTTTGGGAAGACAGGAGGAGTAACTGTTCATTTCACTCCAGACAAAAGTAGTGAGAGCTATGAAAAAAAAAAAGGTTAGACTTAATCAGCTCCTTTTCAGTGACTTTTTCTGCTTTAAATGTATCAAACTACAATGCAATTCCCATTATCTGCCTTAAACTGAAAAGCACCTGCCAGAAGTCTTCCAGGTACTCTGTGCTTATATACTTCTTTATGCTCATCAATTATTTCAAGACACACTCCTGTTCCTTGGGAATTTCATGCAGCAAGGTCATCCTTTGACTTTCACATTAAACTTTTGTCCTAGCATGTCCTTGCCTTTTCCAAATCCCTGGGAAGCTCTCTCTCCCTATCTCAGGTTTTGTTTTATGTTTCTAAATAAGCCATTCTTAGACTTGCAAACTTTGATCCCGCCTGCTAGACACTTAGTTTTGTTTTTGACGCTTGGTCAAGCCTTGGACGCATATTTTATATACAGTAACAACTAAAGAGATAAGATGGTAAGCAAATAAGGAACATATTTTTTTATGACTAGAGCTCCTTTTAGTGCTTGAAAAACATCTTTTCTCCTCAGAGCTTGAATCAGTTGCCTAAAATAGCTTTTGAGGACCAGCTGGGTTGCCTTAGGTTATCCCACCTAGCCTCCAGCTCCGACTCAGCATGCCTACATCTCCTCTAGGTCCTGAGGCTATTCTGCCAGCCCTGTGCAGATCTCTGCTCACCTAGACCATCCTGCATGGCACTGGATGCATCTGTGAGGGCCTGTGACCTGGTACCTTAATGTCTTCAAATGCACTTCTCATATATTTTCTTTTCTTTTTCTCTGTTTTCATCCCTACACTCTCAATATCATCTCTGCTTTCCTCTAGTCTAATCTTGCTGGTAAGGCAATCATTACAGAGGTCTCCCATGCCATGGGAGCCAGACAGCCTGCAATGGGGAGGCCAGGGAGCCCATCTGCAGGCTGTATTCTTGCAGAGGGCTGATGAGGAAGAGGAAGAGGTCTTGTCTGACAGCATCTCACTCAAAGTGGGGATGCATCTGTCCTACAGTGCTGTTCCTGGATAACAGCAGATAGGCATACACCTAGGAGGGGTATGAGGGGGCTGTAAACATGCTCTCCCGCCCCTCTGAGATCCAGCTGTGGCACTGCTGCAAGGGGAGCGAGAACCCGTGGTGCAGCACTACGGTTTCTCTTTGGCTCCCTCACCCCAGGAGGACCCTCACCCACAGGACTGTCCGTCTCCTGCCTGGAGCACCAGGCTGTGCTGCTGTTCCTGCACGACACCTTGACTATGGGCTCTGGTGAAAATCACTTGAATTACTAAGTGTTATTAATCACTTAATCTAGATTACTTTCCCTAATGATGCCCGGTTTTGTACATGCTTTTCTGTATGCAGAAGGAATTGGTCACTGTGGGTGCTCTTGTGCTTGGGCCGTTGGAAGACAGAGATTGCAGCACTGGATGAAAGGATGTTGAGTGCTGGTGCCTTAGTTGTGGAGCCTTTCCTCCCCTTTCTGTTCTTAAAGATTGTTTTTATCTTCTCAGAAGAAGATGAAAAGGAGATGGAGACAAGAGGGGTCCTTTGCCAGGTCCTCACAGTTCTGCTGCTGAGCTTTCTTTCCATCAAAAATGATTAGTCCACAGAGCCTCTATTTTTCTTTCATGGACATTACACTTAAAAAAGTGCTGGACACCAATGGCTCTTCAGAGAGTTAAATCACACATCTCTTAAAAATGTATCCATGACAGTTAACTTTGATATTATACCTCTAGAGCTGCCTGCTTTGGGATCAAGGTTTGTGTACATTTCTAAAGCAGAACATGGAGCAGAGAGGTGAGAGTTTGCTCTGGCTAAATCCAGAGGAGACTCTATCAGTCCATCATTGTTGTTTCCACAACATCCAGAAGCTGTGTCACCATGTGAACAGTGGGTGTGTGTTATCTTGAGCACCTTGTCACTGTCTCAGCTCTGCTACTTCCAGACCATAGCTGGATCGTATCCAGTGAATATCGGTATCCAGGGGGGTGTACCTCATCTCTACCAGCCACAACGGTCCACCTTTACAGGTGAAGGGATCTGAATAATTGTTCACATGGAATCTGCTTTGTGCATAATAATATCTTTGAACCCCAGGTATCTTCTGCACAACTAATATCTGAGCCAAGCATGATGGCTGTACACCCAGGTGATAGCAGTGACACTGCCCTGTGCAGTAGCTCAGGAAAGTCCACCTCTGGAGAGGTGTCTGATGCTTACACAGGTCAGGAAGGTGCTTTCTTCTTCTGTCGGTGCAATAAGGAAAGGTGGGTGCGAGAGCAGGACATATGTCTGGAGTAGCCTTCAACCATTCTGACCCTTGGTTGCAGTTTGGCCCCTTGTTCCTGCTGGTGGGAACTAGAGCAGCTCTTGAGAGCTCTGAGCTGAAAATGAGATCAGGTCTATTAAGCTGCACAGGAACCAGCCCAGCATATACCTGCACTGGGGTTACAGGACCTTCCCAGTATGGAGCCATTTAAAACCAGTATATTACTCTGTGTACTGCAGCTGATCACATCCTTAAACGTTTAGGTTGCTTGCTGCTTTAAACCTCCCCTCACTTCCAAATTATGGGCCCAGTATGTAAAACCTCTTATTTAAAAAGGTCTCGCATACATATATATAAATCCAACCTGTTTATAGCTGGCAGAAATTCTAATATTAGAAAGTTTATAGATCAGATTGCTTTGGGAAACATTTTTCCAGGTTGTGACACCCAGAATGCTTTCCCTCTAAAGAAAAACATCCCCTCTAACATGAAGATGCATGCTTGTTAAAAATGAATGGAAAACATTACTCCAATACAGGAACTCCTGAATTTGTCTCTCAGAGCCAGGCATGTGCAATCTCACCAACAAGGCACACCCTCATGAGCACTTGCTCTTCAGCAAGAAAGGAACGTGTGAGGAGACATCTGCAGCTCAGAGCCCAGGGAGAGCCTGAGACTTGGCTTCTGCTCATGCCCAGCCCAACGAACTTACACCTCTGCAGCTGCAGCATAGGCTCTGTGTGGTGTGGTAAGGTGAATATTTGTATGATGTATATCATGATGAAAATGTATATCCAATACAAATAAAATTGTTATAAGATACAGCTAAAGGAGAAAATCTTATGGTATTGCAATATCGAACGACCAACATACTTCCATAATCAATTAAAAAATGTGGTACAGAGCATGATCTTTTTTTTTTTGGTTTTGTCATTCCAGATTTCAATACTCATTACCTTTTTTTCTTAAAGGAGACGTTTTGCAGGCATAATACAGAATTTCACAGAATGCGTTTTCTTATGTATTAACACTGTATCCATATTCTTGTTTAGCTCTGGGCAAGTGCTGGTAGACATTTTAAGAGAACGATTAAACCCTAGAGAGTTATTCACATTAGCATCAAATTAAAGGATTTTCTATGTTCACAGTTTCTCTGTCTTCTAGCAAGACCTTTTGCTGGAAGTTAAAGGACATCTCCTCCGGTAGTTCTCAAAGATGTAGCATAGACTCCCTGGAGGTAGAGCTCATGAAACAAAAAAAGCCACAGAGATGATGATGACACAGAAAGGGCAAAAGTGGAGTGGAGGAGGGAGAAAACTCACCAGCGAGACCATACATCTGCTCAGCAGGGACAAGTGCATGGTGGAATGAAACAGGTCTGAAAGAGAAAAGAAATAACTGTCAAGGTAGATAATTGGTTTGATGTTTTGCCAAATGAGTGGGTGTTCACAACGGTGTGAGAAGAGTGTAAGTGATTTTGCAGGTGGTCCTAGGAAATGGAAGAGAGTCTGGGGACAGTGGTGAGGGAAGCAGATGTGAAGAAGGTTTAGGAATTTATTGCAGTCTGGGTAAACATACAGGAATCTGAACGTAAACTTGAATCTGCTCAGGCTTCTTAAGGAAAAGTCCCACATGTTACCGTGGTGGTAGGCAACCACTATAGAAAAGTATTCGGAGACTCACTCGTAAGGAAGGAAGTACCTGAATGTTTTTGCAATGTAAAGAGACCAGAACTAAAAGCCAGTTGTGGGATGGAGAATTTCCAATCCCGTGTTGATTTGTTTTAATAGGTAATTAACCTCACTTGAAAATCTCAAATCCTCATTTCTGCCTTGAGTTTTCTGAACTTCGCTTTCAGCTGCCAACCACTGAATTACACTGTGCTTTTAGCTGATGCCTTATAGATCTTACTAGTACCATTGCACAGTCTTGGGTGATTTTTTGATTTTGTTTTGGTGGTGTTTTGTTTTTGACACATTAGTCTCATACAGTGGATATAGGAAAATATTTCCTTCCCTCATTCATTTGTGTGTGTTTTAGGGGCATTTGGATTTTTTGTTGCCCCTAAAAAGCTCCTAAAACACTTTTATATTTCTCAAAGGCAGACAGATTTTTAGTATAAAGTGGAGTGAGGTAGAGAGAACATGATTATTGTTTCGTAGCGTATCATAACATATCATAACATATCATAACATAAGACAGTAGGTGCTGTAAAAACTGGGGCTAAGGTTGGCCCATTCACACTCTGTTTTGCTTCTACCTCCTACCCCTAAAATCTGAACCTGATATGAAAAACATCATGTAAATTTGAACAAATAAGAGTTCACATCTCACCACACATTATGGTTCATGAACAAAATATAGGCCATGATGTGAAAATGAAAACTCCTAAAATTCTGATTTGATTTGGATAGCTTTTGTACTTCAGGACAAAGCTTGGCAAGTTGAGTGTATTTATTTGCTGAAAGCCATCTGCTGAAAAAGATTTGATGTTGAACTGTAATTCCCGGTTATTACTGCAAATTCTGCAAAGGAAGGAAGTGGGAATTGACTACTTATTTTTCAGCTAGTCTAGACTAAATGAGAATGACAAGCACTGGGAAAAGAAACATCATTTCAAACACCGGGTGCTGTCTCATGGGAAAGAAGCAGAAATAATTGATGTCTAAAAGTAAACTACTCATTGGGATGGACATGTGTATTAGAGAACCTGTGGATGAACAACAGGACTGACTTTGGTCAGAATTTTTTTTCTCCTTCTCAGTGTATAAAAATACCAGCAGTGAACAAAATAGATCTACACTGAAGCCAACACCACAGGCCACCCCCCGGGTGAGATAATTTTATACCCAATTTTTCTTGAGAACTAGACCAAGGCAAGTTGCCAGGGTTATTTTTGTGGTTCCTCAGCTTGTCCTTCCATTGGGACAAGACTGTTCACTGAGGAGAACGTAGGAATATAATCTTCTTTTGCCAGCCAGCATTGTTTTGTTCATTATAAGCTTGGCTGTGTCTCTGGCTATTTCTCTAAGCCTGCCTTGTTTTTCTTTCATGACCTTTTGTGATGCTTAAATCTTCAAGCTGTCTGAAGGCGAACATTACTTAATGGGCAGTATGGTTACTGTTCCACTGCAGAGCAAGGCATGCTTATCCAGTTAATTAAAGCAAAGAGGGGAGAAATAAGTACATATGTTTACATAAATGTACAGACCCTTTTACTTAATGCTGTGAGGGGTCAGCAGGGCTGGGCGCCAAGAAGGATGCCACCTGGGCAGGCTGCAGTGTCCTCAAGCTGGCCCCAAGCCCCAGCAGCCAAACCCCAGGAGGGGATGGGTGTTCTCCAGGCCCTTACAGCATTTTTCCAAACAGTAAAAGGGCAGACCATCACGCTGATGGGAAGCCGGTATAACCAGCTTTAAAGCAGGAACTTTGCTCCTGCTTTAGGTTGAGGACACAAGGACAAAACCACTGAATTTAATAGGGCCCTTGGCTGCACAGCAAGGGGTGCAGCTCTTGGCACCCACACGTTTCCTCAACAAAGAGGCATCTTGGCTTGTAAAACATGGAATTTGGTGGTTGATCCCCAAAATAAAATCATTCTAGCTCTGTCCCAAGTCTCCCCACAAAGTTGCTTTTTCTATCATCCCCCATCAAGGAAAATGAATCATTAATATACTCAATTTATTTTCCAGTGCTCCCTATTGATCATGTTGCTGTGGAAGGAAGAAGAGGCCATAGGGAGAGCACTGCATCTGGCGTGTCTGCTTTGCATCCAGAAGGCAGGTGTGTTACCTTACCTGTGTGCTTATAGCCCGGTGCTGCTCTGCTGTGTCATAGCAAGCCCCTGGGGCTACTGATATACCCAGGTAAGGAAAGTGGCCTTTCCTACTACTACAACCGATGGCACGCACTGGCGCCTGGGTCCCACACTGCTGCAGGTGTTAAAAAGGAGAGGGAGCACCTAATTGTAGACGAGGTCAGGAACCTGCGATGAGTGTTGCCTTGCCACAGCAGGCGGCATCAATGAAGGATGCCTACTGAACAACGCTCTCGTACTTTCACTGTAGCCTGAGTAAAAAAGGAGTTAAAGCACTTCTTTCATAGACACAAGTTAAAACCCACATAACGTGGGATTTAAGGTGATCTTTTTAAGCAGAACCATGTCTATAAACATCTGAATTTAAAAATGGCATAAAAATGCCTTCCCACTGTGGTGGGTTGACCCTGGCTGTACGCCAGGCACCCACCAAAGCCGCTCTATCACTCCCCTTCTCAACTGGACAGAGGAGAGAAAATATAATGAAAGGCTTCTGGGTTGAGATAAGGTCAGGGAGATCACTCAGCAATTACCGCCACGGGCAAAACAGACTCGACTCAGGGAAATTAATTTAATTTATTGCCAATCAAAAGTCAGAGTAGAGTAATGAGGAATAAAACCAAATCTTAAAACACCTTCCCCCCACCCCTCCCTTATTCCCAGGCTCAACTTCACTCCTGATTTCCCTACCTCCTGCCCTCCAGTGGTGCAGGGGGACGGGGAATGGGGGTTGCAGTCAGTTCATCACACGTTGTCTCTGCCGTTCCTTCCTCCTCAGGGGGAGGACTCCTCACACTCTTCCCCTGCTCCAGCGTGCAGTCCCTCCCATGGGAAACAGTTCTCCACGAACTTCTCCAACGTGAGTCCTTCCCATGGGCTGCAGTTCTTCATGAACTGCTCCAGTGTGGGTCCCTTCCACAGGGTGCAGTCCTTCAGGAACAGACTGCTCCAGCATGGGTCCCCCGGGGGGTCACAAGTCCTGCCAGCAAACCTGCTCCAGCATGGGCTCCTCTCTCCACGGGTCCACAGGTCCTGCCAGGAGCCTGCTCCAGCATGGGCTTCCCACAGGGTCACAGCCTCCTTCGAGCATCCACCTGCTCCAGCGTGGGGTCCTCCATGAGCTGCAGGTGGATATCTGCTCCACTGTGGACCTCCATGGGCTGCAGGGGGACAGCCTGCCTCACCATGGTCTTCACCATGGGCTGCAGGGGAATCTCTGCTCTGGTGCCTGGAGCACCTCCCCCCCCTCCTTCTTCACTGACCTTGGTGTCTGCAGGGCTGTTCCTCTCACATATTCTCACTCCTCTCCCCTGCTGCACTTGTGCAGGTTTGGGGTTTTTTTTCCCCTTCTTAAATATGTTATGCCAGAGGCGCTACCACCATCGCTGATGGGCTCAGCCTTGGCCAGCAGCAGGTCCGTCTTGGAGCCGGCTGGCACTGGCTCTATCAGACATGGGGGAAGCTTCTAGCAGCTTCTCACAGAAGCCACCCCTGTAGCCCCTCCACTACCAAAACCTTGCCATGCAAATCCAATACACACTCGCACATGTATTTTTGAAATCCAAGGGAAAAACTTAATCATACACCTCAGGCAGTACGGGTACAAATTGGTCCTCTGTCTTTTAAAAACTGCTATAAATACATTATGCAGGTGGACGAATAAGCACTCTTACAGAGCCATGATTGCTTATTATGGTTTCCAGGGAGTTTATTTCTGCAAAAAGGTGGCAATTCACTCACCTCACTCTCTCTTGGTCTTTAGTTTCAGTAATCATTGGATTCAGACTTATTTTTGAGCTTTTTCTGATTTAGGTGACTAAGCAGCATGTAAATAGCATGTATCACTTTTAATTATTGTTCTGGAACCATTTTTAAGATTGCTTTAAGACTTTAATTTTTAATTCAAAAGGTAGACAGGGTATTAATTCTTTGTGGACAAGATCATCAGATCAGGAAATGTCTTTGTCACTTCCCTAGACTGGTACCACCAGTTTCAGCTGCACTTTCTAAGCTATTGTGAGTGAGGATGGCAGTAAGAGCTCAATTTAACTGAATTTCTGTTTCATAGGAAATTCTGACATTTGGAAACTTATTTTCATTCTGAAGCAGAATGATTTACAATGCCTTTGAAAGGTCTGGGCCATTTTAAAAAGCATCATTCCACATTTCTAGGAAATCTCGTATTGCATAGTTGAAATAAAGTCATTTCAATGTCAAAGTGTCATTAACTTTTTGGTAATGTTTCTTCTATGCAAATCACTGCTGAAAAGAGTAAACATCCCAGAGTCAAGCTGAGTAGCTTCTCTTTAACTTTCTTTTCTTGTGGTCCCAGAGTGGAGCTGTGGTGTGTGCTGGGAGATGAGTGAGCATCACAGCAGCTGCTGTTTTTCCCTCCCACAAAAATTGCTAGCACGGAAAGGTGCTGGTTATCTAGCCCAACGCCCCTGCAGTGAGCAGGAACATCTTTAACTAGATCAGGTTCTTCAGAGCCCCATCCAACCTGATCTTGAATGTTTCTAGGGATGGGGCCTCCACTAGCTCTCTGGACAACCCATTCCAGTGTTTCACCACCCTCATTGTAAAAAATTTCTTCCTTATATCCAGTCTAAGTCTCCCCTCCCTTAGTTTAAAACCATAACCCCTTGAATGTTGAGGCACTTTCTATTCCCTGCCACTAGCAAAGTGATGCTGCCATAGTGATGCTGTGCCGTTGAAGTAGGTGTCACATGGGTTCAGATCCTGAGGAGCAAGAGATGACACTGGTGGAGGGGGAGGGAAAGCACAGGCTGCAGTAGCAGGTCCTGGGTAGGGAAGATGACAGTGAGAAAAGAGAACCAGCGTAGCATATAGGGATGAGACCTCAAAGGAAAGAAAGGAAGAAAAAGCAGCTTCTGTCAAAAAAAAGGGGTTTGATTGAGGTTAGTTAGGAGTATTTCTCTGAAGTGATTGGTAGTTTTCTTCCTTTCAGGGAACCTGAACATCTCTGTTTCTTTGCCACTCTGGGGTGAAGCTGAATTGCCCAGAATTATTCTCATACCCCAAGTGACCATTTTAAGGAGTTTGTTGTTGTGGTCTCCTACTGAAGCAGCCTCTCTGAGATGTCTGTCCTCTTGCCAAGAACATGTTAAAACCAGCAGCTAATTTCAGCCTGATTTGGTGTCTCAAAGGAAACAGAGTTTCAGCAATTTTTATAGAAGAGGGTAACCGAGAGGAGGAGGGGGCTGGGATCTCACACTTTCCCAAGTTTGTGCCTAAAAATTGTGATCATTACTCTCATAACTTCTCATTCTCTTGTCTTTTTTTTTCTTCAGCTGCATGACTTTGCAAAGCACATTACATTTGCCTCCAAATGATATGAAGCCATGTGAGGCAAAGAGCCTTTTAGTGAACAGTTCAAGAAAAGTCTGCCAGATAGTCCTATCTTCTGTATCCCCAGGTTGCCTCAGTGTTTGGAGCTAAGCTAGAAGGTGTTGCAAAGTGATTTATGATGGGGGTTAAGAAGACAGAAATTAGAAGGTGGCATACTCTGTATTTGATGTGGGTTGCATGTGTAAAGACGGTTATGGCAGATGAACGGAAGAAATTGTACAACAGCCCAGTTTCTACCCATCATGCAAAGCAGAGGTGCTGCACTGCACCTCTGGGTATGTAGGGGGACAGGACATGTCTGACCATTCTCCTCCTCCATTAAATCTACCTCTGCCCATAGTGATAGCTCCTCTTTTACTGACTTTCTGCCTCCAGTAATAACAAGCTTGTGTGCTTGAAACCATTGAAGTCTTTTTTACTAGCTCTGATTTAGCTACACTTTTTTTGCAGGCATATTGCCTTCCACAGTCAGTCCTTCTGTCCACATCTGCTTCTAACCACAGAGAGTGGGCTGGTTGCTTGTTCTGAGTTTGAAAATGTTTTAGCTTGTAATCTGCTTTTTCCGTCTTATACTTGTATACCTTAGTCTAATATTAGGTCTTAAACTCTTCTGATGTCAGCCATTAGCACCTTCCAGCACAGCACCCTCCATGGACACTTGTTTTCTTGTTTCCTTTAGTCATCTTTAAATAAGCATGGCTGATAATTATAGGTGAGAGTGCACTTTTGCCTTGCTGCCATTTCACCTGTCCACAAAGAATTTCATATCTGTTTTTCAGCATTTTTTTAATCTACCATCAAAAATGACTCTTTAATATTTTAGAATAAACCCCAGCATATCTCACACTGCAATCCATTTATCTTGCCAGTCTTCTTTATGTATTTCTTTTTTTCTGGTTTACCTCTATCCTACAAAATTTTGAAGTTTTCTTCTTCCTCTTCTTATGCAACTTTTAGTACTGTCATGTCAGGCTCCTGTCATGAAAACCGGTAATGAAAGTACTGCTTTTTAAAAAAAAACCCTCATTCATTAATCATGGTGACATCTCATATTAACTAGTTAATGTATAAAGGCCTTTGGACATTTATGAATCTGTCATTTCAGAAGAACTAAAATGAAGCAATAGTATTTCAGGCAACCAAAGAAAAATTCACCAAGGGCAAATTTAAGATTATGCAACTGTTCCAAAAATATTCATTCTATATGCGGAACAATACACTTCTTAAAAGTAAAAATCAAAACACACCAGAGAATTTACATATGAAAGCCTGGCTGCTTTCTAGGCAGAATGTCAGTTCTGTATTGAATCCTTATCATTCTGAGGGCCTCTTCCTTGCAATTAAAAAGCCCTTTGAACAAAATAGGAAAACACATTTGCTAAATTTCTCAGGTGTTTTTTTAAGGTAGTATACATAGCTACTTGCTAGTGATCACTTTATAGGAAAGCAATATATCATACGAATGACTCTAACATTTTTATGACACTCTTACTGCCTCATGCCTTACCCAACAAGCAGTCCCACAGATTTTTAAGAGGTTTTGTGTTATTTAATTTGAGTACATTTTGAGACCAGAGTGATTCTTACTAGCATGTAAGAATACTAGATAAGGCTTTGAATCTCATATGTAGTTTGTCACTGTCATTAGATGAAATTCCTTCTAATACATTCAATAGGCAAATATAGCAAAAAGTACTAAAATACCCTATGTCACCAGAGAAGCCACGTACGCTGGGAAAAGACCACATTTGACAAACTGAAATAATAAATTATTTGAAAATATTCAGGTGAGATGTAAATGTAGAATGTTCAAAAGAGGAAGAGAAATAGTGAAGAAAAAAACATGGGCTAGAAGAGTGGCTTTACAGGAATATACCTGAGACGTGACCTGGCAACATCTCATGCTATGACCACTAAGTCCTCTTGTAAAGTTGCTTCTCTCACATGTACGGAGTATTTTGTGACTACTCTTTTTTTTGAGAAAGAAAAATACCTCTTTTGACTGAGTGTATATGAGGGCAGTTTTCAGATAACCATGCAATAGCAGTGCATAGGGGTAGTGGAAATGGGTCTGTGACCTCCGACCGGGGTGACCCACATGCAGGCTTGCTAGAGTTGCTCCTTGCCTCTGCTGTACATTTCAGTGCAGTCTCTGATAGTTGTCCAGGTGCATGTTAAAGAGTTCAGTATGGTATTACAAGTCAGTTTAATTATTTAGTTTGTGTGAGTCTTGCATTCATTACCTTGTCTCTCCACTGAGCACAGGACTATGGCTACATGAATAAATTACTGCGAGATAAGATAGGTTGTGAACTTAAAAAGTATCAGCTGCCTCATGGAACTTGTCTACTTGCACACTTTTACTCTTGAAAAATATGAGGAAATTTGGGATAACTCGCTTCTCAAAGTTTACAGTTGGACTCAATGATCTTAAGGGTCTTTTCCAACCTAAATGATTCTATGATTCAAAGCATGTAAACCACCTTGCAGGAAAGTTCCTGGGAGTGGTTACTATAAGGCAGCTGACATGCTATACATCCACACCGGTTTTGACATTTTGATAACTTTGCAATGATTCCCAAAATATGGGAATGAGAAGATCTGTACACTGTTCTTACCCCAGTGAATAATGTTTTACTTAATTTACAGCTGATCCATCAAAGAACTGAATATTCTTAAAGAGTAGAACATTTTCTGGCAAATATTCAGGATGCTCACAATTGACACTTTAAACTGTGGTTAACAAGGCTGAAAATGACATGGAAAGGTCATTTAATCCATTCTCTACCCAAAGACAGGATCAACAATACATTTATCATTCTTTACAGAAGTTTGCCTTACCTTTAACATGACCTCAGGGTGGAAACTCTGTGACTTCCACAAACAGTGAATTGAAATTCTTTGTAAATCAGAGCTTGTAATTAAAGTTTTCCTAGTGTCTTATCTAAATATTCTTTGTCCTATCTGCCACAGACATGAAGAACACTTTATAACCTTCTCTTTTTGCAAAAAGGGACTTGAAAACTGTCTTGCAAGACTTTAAAGAGTCTTTTTGCACTCAGATAGTTTACAGTTCCCCAGTGGTCTTCCAACAACTTTATTCATTCAGCTGTTCTTCGCATGCAACCAGAAGCTGTATTTTCCAGACTTCTGTCAGTCTCATTGTTTCTCTCTGGACTTCCTCTCTTTCTGTACTGTATTTGTGAATGACATTTCTGCAAAACAACCACACAATCTGTTGTTCCCCATCCTGTCCACTTGATTACTCTTCTTATCTTTAGAACCTTGCACTTGCTGAATTTCACACATGCTGAATTTCATCCCGAATTTGGACCATTCCTCCAAATTGTCAGGATCATTATTGTTATCCCATCCTACAGCCTATGCACAGTCATTTCTAGCTTTGTATTATCTGCACTTTTAATAGGCATACTGACTATCCATCATCCAGATTATAAATTGAAATATTGTACAGATTTTTGGAGAACCCTGCTTCACAAATCTTTCAATTTTGTCAGTGAATCCAATGAATTGCTAACTGGAAATGACTAGTCAAACTCTTTTTTAGCATTTTCATTTAAAGCACTGGGAGTCTGTCCTAAGGCAAAGTTAATAGGCTTACCAAAACCTAGATATGCAATACCTACTTTTTCTTTCCATCCACAAAGACTGATGATCCTGTTATACAAAGAAATTTTTTTTTTGGTAGAGTCAAAAAAGATTATACTTAACAACTCTGTTATATGCTCCTTCTTTCCTTGCTAAGAAATAGTTGGCTAATCAATACTTTCTTTGCTGCTCTTCTTTTTAAATATAGGCATGGTCTTTGGCTTTATAGAGTGTTTCAGAGCTATAACTATCATTGCTGGAGTCTTACAAGCATCTTTAGTTATTCTGAAATTGCTTCAGCCAATTCCAACCAACAGGACACCGTTCTGTGCCTTGGAGAATGAAACACTCAACTTCTGCTTTTCACTGAACAGCTCAGTAAATAAGAATACTGAAAACGAATTTGTTCCTCTTGATTTATATTGAACAAACTGGAAACAAAAAATTTGTTTCTATTTGGGCGTTGCCTTCACTCTGCCGAGAAAAAAGCATTACATGAGTGATAAAGAAAACATTATTCATTTTCAAGATAATGCTGAGACAAAATTAAAAATGAAAAATTTCTTCTGCCCTTCCCATGATGGTTCTTTCTGTGGTAATGTCCTCCTTTCCTGGCTATGAGTGATTGCTTTTATTCATTAGTTACAGCCTAGTTCAGCTTATTTCTTTCACACACACAGAGACAAAAAGTCAATCCCCCATCAGTATATTTAGTAGAGAGTTTAGTCCACAGCTTACTCCATTAACCTTATAGTAGAGCTGGAAACATGTAGGGAAGACACTTACAATCGCTGGTGCTCAGAGCCAACTACAGCTAAGAGTAGACTTAAGATCCCTGGTGGGCTTTCTCTAAAGTGAGCAATTAATATTGGGTACTTTGTGTCTTTGCTCAGTGACTTGTTTTCCATGGCACTCTTGTTCAGAAACTGTAGACCATAAACCCAAGAGTTGATTGCAGCATATTTTGGTCACTTCAGAGGTCAATTTTGGCAATTGAATTCCCTGAGGGAAATCTGGATCTAAATAACGGCCTTTTTTACATTCTTGTTAGTTCCAACACTGTAACAGAGCAGAGTGTCTGATCTTAAACAATTTTTTTGTTCCTTTAACTTAGTCAATATATTATACGCTTGCCTTATTTCTTCTTTCGTATGTTTTATAATCAGACTAAGTCAAAAGACACTACTGCGTTCCCCATTTCACTACTGCGTTCCCCATTTCGTTAAAATTCTTGGGTTTTTATTTTTTCATCTTCCCTTCTTCGTGTGCCTCAACATCTGAAATTCTCAAGTGGTTCCTTCAATGTATTTCAGTCCATGAAAACTCCTGTGCAGCTAACCTGCAAATGTTACACATCATTTGTTCTTTCATGGTATATTGCTTGATTTCCTCTGTGCTTGAGTGGTGAATGTACTTACCTTTGATCAGCCCCCTGGTTTGAACTGTATCAGAATTTCTCATAAAGCTGGTTCCTCTACATATGTTTTAAAATGCTGAGTGCCCTCTCCCCAGGAGCTGTTTCAGATGGCCCTCCTTATAGATACTCCCCAATCTTTACACTGCAGGGGCTTTTATATTTGGCAGAGCTGAACCAGTTGTCATGGTTTAACCCCAGCCAGCGACTAAGCACCACACAGTCGCGCGCTCACTCCCCACAGGTTGGATGGGGGAGAGAATCAGAAGAGTAAAAGTCAGAAAACTCATGGGTTGAGATCAAGACAGTTTAATAAGTAAAGCAAAAGCTGTGCACACAAGCAAAGCAAAACAAGGAATGCATTCCCTACTTCCCATTGGCAGGCAGGTGTTCAGCCATCTCCAGGAAAGCAGGGCTCCATCATGCGTAACGGTTACTTGGGAAGACAAATGCCATCACTCCAAACATCCTCCCACTTCCTTCTTATTCCCACAGCTTTATATGCTGAGCATGATGTCATACGGTGTGGAATATCCCTTTGGTCAGTTGGGGTCAGCTGTCCCAGCCGTGTCCCCTCCCAACTTCTTGTGCACCCTCAGCCTACTCACTGGTGGGGTGGGGTGAGGAACAGAAAAGGCCTTGACTCTGTGTAAGCACTGCTCAGCAATAATGAAAACAGCCCTGCATTATCAACACTGTTTCCAGCAGAAATCCAAACCATAGCCCCATACTAGCTACTATGAAGAAAATTAACACTATCCCAGCCAAAACCAACCCATTGTCCACCCCTTATTCCATACCATTTGCATCATGTTCAGGTCTCATACTATCCAATACAACCTCATTACCCACCACCACCCTTCCCATCTTTTGATATAATACACAGATATCATTCCCTTAGTGTGTGGACCACTCCTGTGAAATGTCTGTAAAATGTCCAGAAACGTCCACAAATGTCCATTGAGTTCATTTAGTCCACGACTTTGCGCTCCATCTGTTATAGAATCATAGAATTGTTTAGGTTGGAAAAGACCTTTAAGATCAAGTCCAACCATTAACCTAACGCTACCAAGTCCACCACTGAACCATATCCCTAAGTGCCACATCTACACATCTTTTAAATACCTCCAGGGATGGGGACCCAACCACTTCCCTGGGCAGCCTGTTCCAGTTCTTGACAACCCTTTCCATGAAAGAAATTTTTCCTAGTATTCTGGCACAACTTGAGCCCATTTCCTCTTGTCCTATTGCTTGTTACTTGGGAGAAAAGACTGACACCCGCCTCGCTACAACCTCCTTTCAGGTAGTTGTAGAGATCGATAAGGTGGTTATGGTGGTCACTCAGGACAGGAGAGGTGGTGTATTGCGTGGAGTTACTGGGCACCAAAGCCAGCTCAGGTTGGGTCACAGCTGCACTTGCACTGCTTCTTGTAAGGCTTGTCCTCCATTGGTTCAGGTGGTTCCTGCCGTAGTAATTCCCATAACATGCAACTCAGATCCCGGGTTACAACAATTTAAAGGTATTTCCATTACAATCTCCACCCCGGTCCCTTTGGACCAGACCATCAGGTTTAACATTGCAATGAACTCCTCCCCTTGCCCCTGCTCCAGCTTGGACTTATCCACAGACTGCAGTCCCTTAGGGCCGTACCTGCTCCAAGTGGAGCCTTATCTATCCACCACAGTCTCTCCAGGGGTATACCTGCTGCAACACAGACTTATCCACAGCCACAGTCTCTTTGAGGTGCACCTGTTCCAGTGTGGCCTTATCCATGGGCCACAATACCTTCAGAGATACACCTGCTCCAGCATGACCTTACCCACAGCCACAGTCCCTGCAGAAGTAAACCTGCTCTAACATGGCCTTACCCATGGCTGCAGTCCCTCCAGGGTTGTACCTGCTCTGTTGTGGGCTTATCCATGGCCACACGCTTTGGGGTGGTCCAGTATGACCTCATGCACAGCCACTGATGCTTCAAGGTGTGCCTGCTGCAGCATGGACTTAGCGACAGCTACAGATACTTCAAGGTGTACCTTCTCCAGTGTGGACTTACCCTTGGGCCACAATCCCTTCAGAGGTATACCTGCTGCAGCACAGACATAACCATGGCCACAGATGCTTCAAGATGTACCTGCTCTGGCATGGACTTACCCACGGCCACAGACACTTTGGGGTGTCCTGCTCCCGCACAGACTCATCCACAGGTCACAGTCCCTTTGAGTCGAGTTCACACTGGAGTTCCAGCCTGTCCAGTAGAGCAGCACAGAAACAGCAGTGATGCCTTGGCCATCTGCCAGCCCAGGCGCATGGCCATTGCTGTTATCAAAATGTTCCCAGGCACAGCAGAGTAAGATGATAAGCAGCACAGCAAGCAGCAAAAGCAAAACGCAGCCACTAACAAGCACCGGACTCTAATATACAGTAAGGCAAGCAAGTCCCAGAGCAAGCACAGGAGCCTGCTGATTAATAGCTAAACAGCAATAAGAGATATAAATTTGATTTGGCACATTCCAATCAAACCTGTCATTATCTCGAACCCTTCGAGCCCCATGTTGGGCACCAAAAAGGACTGTCATGGTTTAACCCCAGTTGGCAACTAAACACTACACAGCCGCTCGGTCACCCTCCCCGTCCGGGTGGGATGGGGGAGAGAATTGGAAAAAAAATAGTAAAACCCACAGGTTGAGATAAAGACGGTTTAATAGGACAGCAAAGGAAGAGAAAATAATAATATTAATAATAATCGTAAAAGAATATAGAAAACAAGTGATGCACAATGCAATTGCTCACCACCCACCAAGTGATGCCCAGCCAGTCCTCACGCAGCAATCGCTGCCCCCCTGGCCAACTCCCAACAACTTTATATGCTGAGCATGATGTCATATGGTATGGAATAGCCCTTTGGTCAGTTTGGGTCAGCTGTCCTGGCTGTGCCCCCTCCCAGCTTCTTGTGCACCTGGCAGAGCATGGGAAGCTGAAAAGTCCTTGACTAGGGNTACACAGCCGCTCGGTCACCCTCCCCGTCCTGGTGGGATGGGGGAGAGAATTGGAAAAAAAATAGTAAAACCCACAGGTTGAGATAAAGACGGTTTAATAGGACAGCAAAGGAAGAGAAAATAATAATATTAATAATAATCGTAAAAGAATATAGAAAACAAGTGATGCACAATGCAATTGCTCACCACCCACCAAGTGATGCCCAGCCAGTCCTCACGCAGCAATCGCTGCCCCCCTGGCCAACTCCCAACAACTTTATATGCTGAGCATGATGTCATATGGTATGGAATAGCCCTTTGGTCAGTTTGGGTCAGCTGTCCTGGCTGTGCCCCCTCCCAGCTTCTTGTGCACCTGGCAGAGCATGGGAAGCTGAAAAGTCCTTGACTAGGGTAAGCACTGCTTAGCAACAACTAAAACATCAGTGTGTTATCAACATGATTCTCATCCTAAATCCAAAACACAGCACTATGCCAGCTACTAGGAAGAAAATTAACTCTATCCCAGCCAAAACCAGGACACCAGTGCACTGGGAAATGCCATTAAACCCATGCTATGGTCTACAAAAGTGTTGTATTTCAGTTTAATTCACACTGGTTTGAAGGTGAATGAAAACAGAGGCTGTTATAAAACAAAACAGAAGGGTTCATATGGCTTTTGGGACCAATTTAATTTTAGAGGCGGTTTCAAAAGTGTCTCATGCAGATATTCCACCATCTCTGTCTCTGCAGCCAGAACAACTGAAGCCTCTCAGTCCTGCCCGGAGTTAGGCTCAGCTGCAGCAAAGTATAAGTCTCTTCCCACAGCTGAAGGTCATGAAACCATCCAGGGTCTGCTTGTCTCAATGTCTTTCCTTATGGGTTGTGACTGTACTGACCTCACTTCCATCCTGCACGGGTGGTACATGGATTGCTATGTTGATTTAGACCATTCTTCTTCAGAGAGAGGCCTTTAGTTGATATTTAAGTCAATCTTACTTGTAAGGGCAGTGCAAAACTATTTTATGACTCAATGCCCTCGCTTATCTGTCCTACTAATAAGAGTATGTAAAGATTGAGAGAGGATATTATTGTCGTCTGTAAATACATTAAGGAGAGACAGGCAGCCTGTACAAGCAGTAAATGGCAGTTGTGCAAATGAAAGGCTATTTAAGCTGAAGGCAATGCAGGTACTAACAGGTAGATGTGGTCTGTGATTGCATTAATGATGAATATTAAAAGAAGATTATAATAGTGTGACTCTGGAGTGACTTTCCAGGAGAAATACTGGAGGCAGGAACCAAACTGGATTCCAAATGGAGCCTGAGGCACTTCTGGAGCTGTTTATGTGGTTGTTTTCTGCAGTGGTGGGGAACTGGCTGTACTGACACAAGTCTTCTCTCAGGTGTGTACTTTGTATTCCTAAATCCTTAGTGACACCAGAGGCACTGCCAATATATTCAGTGTGACTTTGTTGAAAGTTTGAAGTTAGCTCAGTTTTGAGAAGGAGATGGACTAGATTTCTGGAGATCCTTTCCAGCCTTAATGATTCTATGATTCTACATCATTTTCTTTACAAAATGAAAATAAATAAAGAAGAAAGCTTTCTAAGGGAATTTTGGCTCTGCTTTTCATTTCAAAAGCAGGAGCTGGTTTTCTGCAGTTGTTTGAATTGGTGTCCTTTGAAGAATAGTATTGCAGGCAGGGGGAAGAGTTCACTGGGTCTGGGAGGAGAAGCAGTGGTAGTTGTGTCCCATTATGGTGGTATCATGTGGCTGCCCACTAACCTGCACTCCCAAACATGGGCTACGCGTGCTGATGAATCCCAGTAGCAAAGGCTTAACCAGGCTGACCTGGATCCCTGAAGCTATTATGGAGGTGTTGAGTGGAAAGATAAGATGATTCTCCTCATTTGTGTTCATCTGATATTTTCTAACTTGGGCAAAATTCCAAAAAGTGGAAAACAATGATGTTTGAGGAAGGTGAGGTAACCATGCTGGAAGATGCAGTTCTCATACAGCAGGGACACAGATCTGACATTGATACCATCTATGTCAATCGTTTCTTCTTAGCCCAAACTGGAGCTAAGATAAGCATGTCTAAGAAGTGGTCAGATATAAGTCTGTCTTTAAATTACCAGGCAGTGAGTAAGACTCAATTAGTAACTATCTCCTAGGGTTCTTGAAGAGGCAAGTTCTTGCTGAACTGCATAAAATATGATGTGACGTCATGAAGCTACTGTGGAGCTTGGATTATTTCAGCACTGAGAGTTATGTGGCTGTTTTAACAATCTCAGTATTGCAGTGAAACAACTGTACTGCTGGGCCAGGGGAATCTAAAGCAAATTATGATCCTATATCTTACATAATTGTTCTTACGGTCTCAAGAAAGTGAATGAAAGTTCTTCTGACTGCATTTCTAATAAATTTTCTTGAGGAATGTTTTCTTGGTGAACATAGCAACTAGCGCTTTCTGTTTCATATATGACAATGAAATTAGTGCCTTGTACTTTCAAAATGTATCATCAGTCAAGTGTAAATCAGAGATGAACTGCTCCAGTTTATTGTTATTCTTGCAATAAGAAAACAGTTTTTGAAGCTCGAATCATCTTATTTTATTTTGCTGTTACATTTGGGAAAACTTTACATGAAATTATATTTACTTCTTGGATGGCAATAGATTTTTCTGTAATGGCTTGGCAAGTAAACAACATTTCATTATTTCTGCACTCTGTGTCATTACATCATGTTAATCTTCTCACGGAGGTACAAATAAACATGAATTCAACACCGGAAAATAACGTGTGCTGAAAGACTATTTCTTTGGAAATATTAAATCAGGTTCTTATAATGTGAAGAGAGATCTGTGTACAATGGGCCTGAGTTTTGAAACAGAACCAAATTTTTCCAGGAGCTCAGCTTTCAGACCTAAAGAAAAGTGCTTTTTTAAAATGAAGAAGTGTCTAAATTTTCCCTCAGATACCAATGCATTATCAAAGGATTTGAAGTGTTGAACTCTTTTAAAATACCTGATTATTCATTTTGTTTCATGCTCTTTCAAAAATTGCCCCTACAAGTGTACATTCTTTATGGCTTAATCAATTTTGTGTCACACCTGTGAATTGCTATTTTCATAGAGATTCATAGCTGTAAATCTGTTCTGATACACAGCTTAATGCCTTTGAAATTACATTATGGTGTGAACAGATGTGTCTGAATAACAGGCCTGGAAGTGGAGAACTTGGTAGCTCAAGTATTTGCTCTCATTGTGTCATTTTCTTTAACAAAATCCTCCGAGGAGTGACAAATTCAGAGATAAACAGCAATTAATAATTCACAGTGGCCAGAGGGAAGCAACAGCCAGTTGCACTTCATTGCACAGATCTAACAACTAACACATAGCTTGGACACAAAATTGAAGGAGTTGGTCACTGGCTGATTCTTCCTCAATTCAATCTTAGTTTGGATAAAATGGGTCCGTAAGCATAAATGCTTGTCTTCATAAAGCAATATAAAGAATACTTATGTCTCCAACGATTGTCTTACGAATACAATCTAGAATCTATTCTGCAATGCACATTAGTATTTTACCTCACTAAAATGGGATTCTTTTTAATTATCTGGTGCATAATAAAGAAGAAACCCGCTGTTAATTCCAGTCACTTTCATGTCTTTTCTATCTTCTTGAGACTCACTGTGTTTATTAGATACACAGTAGCCCCATTTTATTTCCTGGAGTTTGCCACCGTGGAGAGCAACTATCACAGCCATTTAGTCCTTGCACATGCAAGTGTAGTGTCTAAAAACATCTCTTACATTCAGGCTCTCTTCAGTCCCCGCTAAGGTTTACTTTGCCTTCAAAACCCACTTCTTCCTTCCCTTGTCTGTGCCTTGACTCTTGCCTGTTGACACCTTCCTGTTCTCCAGGGATTGACTAAAAAAACCTTTTCTAGGGCGTGGACTTCAAATCCATCCAAAATGTTCTGCTTGGGTCATGTCACACCTAGAATTGCCTCTTCTGCCTTTCACATTAAATCCAGGTTCAGTGGTCACATTTTCTAAGTAATTTCCATGCTCAACATAAAATCATATCAGTACAAGATTAGTCCTCATGCAGAAACTATTTGATTTTCCCTATCTTTTGCACTTACTTGAAATGAGGACTTTATTATTTGTTAATATGCAGTATAGATAGATCCATATACAAATCTTAACCACTTGTTTACTTTGCTTCAGCAAAAATATGAAAAATATGTCTACATCTGAAAATGTCAACTGATACCCTTGAACTATTCATCTATCCACATTAGACTATAAACTACATGGGCTAGGTACCAGGTGCTAATTTCCCTTTTGTGTACATCTGCATTAATAGTAAATAATAATAGGCAATTGAATATGCAACTAATGTTTAAAAGTCACATCCATTATGTAGAGAGTTTTCATAGAAAACAGGTAAAATAGTAGTCAAAGAGTTCCACAAAGGACAAATCAGCTTGAGTTCTTGTATATTAGCAATAGTTTAAATTCTGAACACTCAGTAGTTTGGGTTTTTTTTAAGATAATGCATCTATTTCTGGTGTTTATCTGGTGTATAATGGTAAGATTTTAGCACATATGGCTTTTGACCAGCAGTCAGAAACATGCTGGGAAAGTGCAAAAGGATCATCTTAGCTCAGATTCTTTGGTAGCAATTTCAGGCTGAATTTTGCACCAGCTAGGGGCAAGGATTAAATTTTCGCTAAATACAAAATTTCTTACCGTTGCTAACATAATTTTTTTTTTTATGTGTAGTAAGGACTATCCCAATTACTGGGCTATGAATAGATTATTTTGAGGATTCTGAACTTATACTATTCAATATCTTTTTATATTTGGTAAACAATCTTCCCCCCTTTTTTTCCTTTGGTTAATTTTTTTGTAAGCATGCTGCTTCTTGTTCCATATGCTTTTTCCCTGAAAGCATGCATTATTTATTTTTATTTGTCGAAATTCATCTTATCTTGCAGTGTGCTGAATTATAGATACACTGGAAGGTTAGGTGAGCTGCCTCAAACTGCTGAGAGATCTTATCTATTCTCATCCTGTTTCAGGAAAAAACTGTGCTCTGTTAAGGTGGTTTTGGTGAAAATCTAAAGTCAGCATTCAGAAAATGAATATAACTTTGAAAAATATTGCTGGTGACTAGAGTGACAAGTATCCCTAAGATGTCAGGAAGAAGGAAGTGTGGAAAATACATATTCTCCATCATAGGACAGCAATTTAAAGTAGTTTTGGTTTGGTTTGGGTTTTTTTTCCAGAAGGATGGAAAGACATGAGGCCTTTCCAGGAGTCAGTGAGTAGTGAACGAATGTTAAAATAAGATTAACTTTAGTTGTTGGAGAAACCTCCAAATTAGCTTGCCTGTTGCATTGGCTCAGGTAGCAGCTTTGTCTTATAGTCTCTCTTTGGGAGTCATGCTCCATGACAACTGTGGATAAACCTCCACATGGCGTACCAAGTCTTCAGGTGTTTTTTGGTTTTTGGTGTTTTTTTCTTCTTTTTTATTTTGACTCAATATGCAGTGAAAAGTAGATTCTAAATTTGCAGGGAAAGAAACATTCTGGGAATCAAATCTTTTCAATGTCGAGGAAGTAAATTTGACCCTGTCTGAACTCCCATTAATAAAACACAAGCTACTTCAGAGCTTTTCTCAGGCCGTACACCACCAGCGAAGTGATGGGATCACTGCTGAAATTCATTACATAAATTCTATGGAGCTTGGCAAGAAGGGTGCCGTGAAAGTGCTTTAGAATGTGATTTGGATTGTAGAAGCTCATTGACTACATATAAAACCCATAAGCATCTCTCTAGTGAAGTGGCATTTTCACAGTGGAAGAACAAATAAGTAAGCAGACGTGGCAAGGTCATTTTGTAAAGCTGCTGTTAGTCAGGAATTTCCAAACTTGCTATACTACGGATAGTATCTTAATAAATACAAAATGTGTAGACTCATCTCTTTGTAAACATGCAGTAACTTATAGCAACTACAGCAGTTGCAATTGTATATAATTATTCTTAACTATTTTTAGGATAAAGTGCTGGCACATTTCTTAAAAAAACATAATTTTAACTTTTTTTCTATACTCAGTCTCTCTGCACCATTCCTGTCTTCCCTCCCATAAATGCTTCTCTGTCATGTGGGTTACTTCTGATTCTTCTAGCTGCTTCTGCACCTTGGGTACCAAGTTTCTGTCTGTTAATCTGACAGTGCTTTCTACTAGTACTTCCTACTACTTATTAAGAGCCCATGGGAGAGAAATCTGATTTCTCTTTCATCTGAGAATTTAAGAACATAG
>VYZW01026077.1:36179-63115 GCA_013401315.1 Balaeniceps rex
TGGAAAATTTATTTTCTTGGTTTTCTTGAGATACCAACCACCTTGTATGATGGAAATCTCACAGCATAAGGCATTTCCATAACATTTTAAAAACCTACATCAAAATATGGTAAAGTGACATTCCTATACAATTTCACTTGCCTCCTGCTTGGAAGGAAATGGCAAATGGATGTGCTCCCGCTGTAGACTTACCTGAGACACTAAAATGAAAGGGCGTTTTAATATACCAATTTGTTCCTCTTCCCTTGAAATTTGAGTAGTTCAGTGGGTTTAATTTCTCTCTAAAGAAATATGAGTCCACGCAGTATTAGATTAAGAATTAAGTGTTAAGAATGATAATAAGCTATTTGGGATCACATAACACATGATTCCCAGCTGCTGAGCCCTAACCTTGCCTCAGTGAAGCTCACAGAAAAAACATGCAAAACCAAACGAATTGGCTGAAAGTCCACTTCAGTGATAAATATATTAAAGCTCTCCAATCAGCCACTATACGCCATCGACTCATTCTGCTGGCAAGTCAAAAGGAGGGCTGGCTTCCCCATGTGCTTATGCCAGACTCAGGTGGGTTTCTCACAACAGCTGGCACAGGCCCCCCGAGCACCTCCAGGGCAGGTGGATCTCAATAATCCTGCTTTTTAATTGACTTGATAAAAACACTGGAAGCAATAAGATACAAGACACTAGAAGAATCCACAGAAACTACTGGTCTTTTTTTTAAAAAAGAATAAGGAGGATTGACGCATTTAAGAGCAGGCATGTTTGCCAGCATTTGTAGGTCCTTGAGCTGGAGCCTACCAGTTGCTCTCTGAGGGGCAGTGGACAGTGCGCCTCTCCCTTCTCCCAGACAAGGTTGAAAGCACAGTCAGGACTTCCATCCTGGCCTTCCCCAGTTACAAAAAACCATTTTCCCCTGTGGCCATCCAGTGTGTTGTCAGACTCTCTGACACAGAAATAAAGAAGATTCAAAACCTTTCCTTGACTGCTGCAATTCAGCGCAGAGCAACTTTGCTGCAACTGAATGTCCTAGATAAGCTCATCATGGTGTTTGTCCCTTTAAAGCATGCATGGTTCAAGCAAGCATAATTTCTACCAGCCATTCCTTAATTAAGAATATCTTTGTCATTTTTAAAATTTTCTTTCTATAGAGAGCATGGGGACTCTACAGAATAAATGGGGGTGGCGTCTGGGACCCTTTGCACTACAAGTGGGTGCTCCGTATGCCATCTTGACAGGACACACATTGGTTTTAATTTTATTTTTATAATCATCTTGTGTTGGCTTTGTTTAGTTTTACAGTTTATTAAAGTACACTGGAAAGCAGGAATTCGGGAACTGAAAAATATATTTGTGCCTCAAATATAAACAAATGCTGCTGAAGCTCATGCTTCTGAGTGATGCAGCCATGCCAAGCTCCAGCCAAGAAAGCTTGCCTACGCCCGATCTCAACGTGAGTCTCTCTGTCTGGCTATTTCTGCTGTAAATAAAGTTACTCATTGGTGAACATCCCAGGAAAACTTGCTGTGCATAGGCACAGAGAATACAGATCCTCAAAAAAAAGGCAAAAAGAGGAGAGAAACAGGTGATGAGCAGGATGAACTGGATGAACTGAGTATGAAATAATGGAATTGGATTTCTTTTCATTCCAGGACAATGTCTAGTTCATTAGTGAACTGTACAACGGTATGAAAGAACTTAAAAATACAATTTTATCAGAAAATGAAAATCAACAAACACCCTATCAATTGTTACTGGAGCAGTGTAATGTTCTTTTGGGTTAACAGATTTAGCTATATGTCTTGCTTGTGAATTTTGATGAATGCTATCATCTGGGAAAAAAGAAGCAGCCACATTATTTGTTGTGAAGTATTTTTATAACTTCAGCTGAAGCACCAGTTCCATAGACACTTCACACATGTAAGTCATTACAGTGAAGTCGAAAAAGCTACTTGGATGCCTGGGATCATACATTGGTATCTTCAGGAGCCAGCTTTATTTTCCTGGGCTTTACACTAGACTCTTAAAGAATAAATCCCAGCTCATGATTGACCAGCAGTAAGTAGTCTGTTAGTTATTCAGGTTGGTATTCATTGTAGCTTAATTAGGAATCTAGGCTGTGCAGGTACAGAATGGAAAGAGGTACAATCCTGCAGAGCATGATTCAGAGCACCTTGTTTAATAGCCTAATGATTGCCTAACCTACATGCTCTGGATCTTCTCCTGGAGATGTCTGCCTGCCAGGAAGGGCTGGGCATGTCCAAGATCGGGAATTAAGAACACTAGCTTTGCCTCCATGACCCTCTGGCTCAGCTCAGCACTGGGACTGAGGACAGCTGAGTTTGGTGTGAAAGAGTATTAGATGGGCTCCGTGTCTGTTGTATGTTGAAGGTCCTTTTGTTAATTTTGTTAATGTCATGTCAGTGTGGCCTTGTAGCCTCCATTCCTCCGTGTCCCACAATATGCCACCAAACCCACAGTATTCATTTTCAGACTCAGAATCCAGATTCTGCATCCCATAAAAGGAAGCTTAACTTCATCTGAAGGGATCACCAGAAAGAGACCTTTTCTATTCTCCCTTCAGAATAAGAACAGTCTGGTTTGTGATGACTCTGATTTCACCCCGGCTTTACGAGCTGCCAATACATCAAGTGGTTTATTCAGTCTTCTCTCTGCCTACCAGTCAGCTTCCTGCTAAGAGACATTGGCTCGGCTGACAGCATCCCACACAGATTTCACTTGGGCAGATAAGGTGGAAGCCCTTAAAGGAGGTGTTTGGAAACCAGTAAGGCTTCCTCAGTTCGGGCTTTCCTTTGAAGGTCCTCAACCCTGATGGGAAGCCAGGTCATAGGAACCCAGTGGACTTCTGAATGGGGCTCTGACCTGCAGGACAGTAGTTTCCTCTCCAGCTTCCCTGATGTAATCTCTGCATCCTGAAATTTAAATTTTGATTTGCCACATGCAGCTGCCTCTATTACAGCATCAACCCATTCATCCTCAGCAAGTGGGTGGACTTTGTTTCTCTTTTCTGTTAATAGCAAAACTGCATCTAGCCACTGTACATTCCTATTACTCATAACTGTTCCTAATAAGCCAGTCACCCTTTTCTTCTTTACTTCCCTGGTTTTTAGTGAAAAAAGCTTGACAGTGGGACTTAAACCTGACACTGATCACTGTTGGCAAAAAAAGTTAATGACCAAGAGAGGCAAAAATACTCCTTTGACTCAAAAAGCACCTGATGTTACAGCTTGTGAGTCTGTTATTTTGGTGAATTTTGGTACAATCCTGTCATTTGGAGTCCATGAATATAAAAAGGGATTAATCTTTAAACCAAGTCTAAGGCATTGTAATCTTTCTGGGGAGTTTATTTTCTGTCAGCCTGATTTCTCAACAGGTCTGATGAGGGTGTGAAAGATTTGATCCCAAAACTTACCGAAATCAAAGTAAACATTCCCAGTGATGCCTGAGCTCTGTTGATGCGATGTAAATTATTAGTAGGATGAAGATGTTTCAAAATTGTGGGTTTGTTTGTTCCAATAAGTCAACCTCCATATGTAACACAAGTGAACTGGTCACGTTTCCTCCATGCAGGCTGTCCCCAGGGCATTTTGTACCTCTTCCATTTGCAAAACTCTTCCTTCAGGCCTTTAGGATTTTCCTAAAGTCAGTGTTCAACCATAAGAGCTTTCTTGGTGAAATGAAATAAATCCACATGGTATCAAACTAAGGCCACCCTCCTCACGAGGACATTCCCCCCATTGTTGTTGTGTGGGAAAATCTCTATAAACTGCAGTTCTGGCAATTTCTATAACATCTCTGAGCTGTGGATTTAAGACCTCACTGCCCTTCTTTCCTTCACTCCACACGCCTAAGTGCGAGGAGCCTAGCGCTTGCCCCAGGTGAAGGGACATCACAACCGAGCCAGTGGTGGGGCATGTGAGCTGGTACCTCACTTCTTCCCAGTTATAATCTTCCCATTGATTAAAGTGAATTTGTGCAAATACACCTGAATCTGCGACATGGGCTTTGCAGTCAGAGAGAGCAGAAATGCAGATAGCTTAGGGGAAAGTAAAACCTTACATGGTCACAGCAAAATCCTCTAGCGGTGTCTCTCACCTCAAACAAGCACTGGGATGTCATTGCATCTGCCACGCCTTTTGAAGTTCTTCTGTGAAGGTCTAATCGATGGACCCACAAAAAAGCCAGTGTTCAGGTTATAAAGAATAAATTGGAAAAGTCCAAATACTGCTCTGCCATTCAGCTCTATATCTTGTAAAGTGTTTGCGCTAATATGGAGCTGTGAGTTTTATTTAGAATTCATATTAGTGTGCATTTCAAGGTGACTGCACTCTTTACTCTGAAAACTTCTTCTACATTACTTCATTCAGCCCTATAAACACTTATGGAAAGCACACTCTAAAAATAAATTCCTTTTGCACTTCTCTCATTTAAATTGCTTTCAGGAAAACGCTGATATCAGGAAAGAGGCACCCACATCCATATGTTTACATTTATAGCAATTCTCAGTCACTTTTCTAATGTTAACTAGGAAATTATGTTATTTGAAAAACCTGTAACTACTCACAGAGCATCACTCTGTCTTCATATTCACTACTCTGATTAATGTTTATGGTACCTACAAAAATTGCACTCAGGTTCAGGGCTAAGGCACACAGCTGAGGCAGACAATATAAATAAAAAGGGACACGCTTTTCCCTCCGGGCAATCACAGGTCAGAGTGACCACCACTAGGCTGTGTATAATGCAGGGGAGAAGAGACATTACAAGCTAAAAGGTGTGTTCCTGCTGCAGAAGCACACATCATCTGCCTGCAGCAGACCTCCTCAGCTCAGGAACAGTTGTCTTAACAGGGTTAGTGCCAAGGAGAGGTTCCCCTGCCCCAGACACTTCTCGGGGAACACTTTTTTCCAGTCAGTCATGTTGACAGATGGGTCTGCACAGGGTAATTCAGCTCTCCTGAATGGTCGCTGGTGGCAGCTGTGCAAAGCCAGCTGATGCATCTCCTCTGGGTGCAGAAAGGACTCCAGGGGACTGTGCCTTGCTGAGGAATTGCTGGGCATGGGAATATGAGGCTGCAACAATTTTTGAGATCAGAAATTGAACTGGTTTGGCACTGGAACAAAACCCAAGTCTTCAGCTGTTTGGAAAACACATTCTTTTCAATCAACTTTTTCTAGCAAAATGAAAGTCTACCTTAATTTTCTCAGAAAGAAATAGAGACCCTATCATGAAACCCAGGTGTTTTCTACATAAAAATACATCTTCCAACATCTTTGACCTTCTCAGGCTAATTGTTGACTTTTTTTATTGGAAGTATTGTAATCTAACAAATGCCTTGGGCAGCTGTGAATAATGCATCATAGGTGTATAGATCCTATGGGTCTGCTCCTTACGTAGAAGGTCCCACCTGGTCATGTCCCACCAGAGGTACAGGGTCTTTGATGCTCTGTGTAAGTAGCTGCTTCCTCGGTGGGTTGTTGAGGTGTCTCTTCAGGGTCCACCCTGATGTATAGAACAAACAATAAGTACCACTTTGTGCACTTGAGAAATATCGAAAGGTTGCATGCTGCAATTAAAATGTTTGTTGAAAATTAACAAGATGTTCAAGTTTGAAATGTAATTATACTGTTGGGGGGAAAAAAGTTGTTCTGATTGCTGCTAACTCTGGAAACAGTATTTAAAATACATTTTGTATTGACTAGATGGTGTCTATTGTGTCTCAGTGAGAGATGGCTTTTTACAGTGCCGTGGAGTAGCTTGTTCTTGCTGTACAGCTCGTGAGTACATCAGAAATACAAGGTAGTCACCTAATTACAGAGCAAGTACAGTGTTATTAGTGACGCGTAGTTCAAAATGGAACCATAATTATGTATGAAGATCACTCCAAGAAACACTTAATTGCATCACTTATTGCTAACAACTTATAGCTACCAGCATGCTGCTGAATGATAAAAGCAGTTCTTCCCCACACACTCCTGGGTCGTATAATATGCTAAATCTCTGCCAGGACAGAATTGGGGAAAAGGGTGTACTTGTATCAAGGACTCAGATATAGCTCTTCAGAAGAATACATTTTGTCTAAAGCCGAGCAGAACTGCTTACCTGGTTTTTATTGCTCAAAAAATGTCCTCTCTTAAAAGCAAGACTTCTCCCAATGATCCTTGATATTCTTTGGATTTTCTGCTCTGTTGTCAAATGTGTAGCACATGAAACAAGTTATAAAACACTGCAGTTATAAAACAGATTGTACACTCTTAAAAATGGTTTTGAACATTCTATTGAAAATTCATATATTTGTGTGTTCATATTCACGTTTCTTATGGTTTACTGTCATTTCTTAGCATAAGGGTTTTTTAAGAAGTAAAAAGGTGACATTTTTAATTTATCATTTTTCTAAAATAATCATGAACAGAAGAGGTCCATACTTAATTTTACCACATTTTGAAAGATTTCCTGAATTTTCAGTTCATGTTTCAGCATGTTTCAGCTCTATGAAGTGTATTGAGTTTTGTTATAAGAACTCTTGAGGCAATAATATAAACATATTCATAGAACAGCTTGGGGCCGATTTCCAAATTAATCTTACAATTTTTAAAAATTTTTCAAACTAAAATAAATAAAAATAAATTTATCTGCTGTACACTTTGTTTAAACTTGCTTTTAAGAATGGGAATTTTTGTGATTGAAGAGGAAAATATTGGATGTGCATTTTTAGATATTCCTTTTTGTTTTCTTGCTTCAACTTAATATTTGCAGACCCATGACAATGAAGACAGCCCTGTATGATAAGGATAACTTGAGTTTTCACTTTCAAAGGCAGAAGGTAGAGACCAGGCTGTATATATTATTTTATTAGAAACAATAATTTTCTATTTTCTTGAATTTAAGCTAATGTTGTACAGATGATCTAGTTTTTCCTTCTCCTTTTTTTTAATATGTTTGCAAACATTATCTAGAACCCATTCTATTTTGTTTTTTTCTGCACAACTTGGGGGAAAAAAAGGCAGATATTTTGCCTTTCAGTTTTCCAGTACAGTGGAACTGGGAAGCATTCTTGCTGGGAACAGAATGAATTGACAATTTCAATTACTTTTCTTAAGTAGTCAAGATCCAGGTCTGAATCTGACTTTTTGTCTCTAAGTCCTCACAAGGGAAGGGTGAAGAGTCACGTGCAATGGTCCACTCCTTGGATGCCTACTCCAGTAGGCAGGTGTCAAGCTGCAGAAAATACCTAAGCAGTGGCATCTGTTCCCTAAGGAAGCTGGCATCCAAGACTGGAGGCTTTGCTTATTGCCTCTGGGCCTGCCATAGGGATGTCCTGTCTTCCAGATTGCCTTTTGCTTGATTTTTTCCTTTATTTTGAAAATAAACAAGGAGAACCTGATGGCCCTCCAGATGCCTTCTCAAAGAGTCTTATCAGTGGGGAGAAACTCCCTGCACAGCTGACAAAATAAATGATCCAATGGTGGGAGTTGCATACTTAGGTCTTACATCTGGGAAAGTACTGTGAGACCCCACACGCTGCAACCCAGTGTCTATTTGAGGGTAAAGGCATGGGTGGTATGGGGAGAGCCCTGTGTTTTCTCCCAGACTCGAGTCAGTGGCTTGGAAAAAGAGAGCTATTTCAATAAGATTTTGCAGGCAATTAGCCTAAGGCAGGGAAAAGCTACCTGCAGCTTCTTACCAGATGCTTTCCACTAAAAAAGTGGGGGAAAAAAATTGAATCACATTTAAAAAAATATTTACTAGTTATACACAGAAAAAAAAATATTTCTTCTGAGCTTTGGAGTTTCTTCTAATATAGTAGAGACAGAAGTTAATAACAGCTATTCAGGAGGTTTGTGTGTCTCTGTGGTAATGTCCCTGAAAATGTGTAATGTCAAGAAGGAGTGAAAAAAATCAAAAGTGAAAATCTCTGTGAGAAGGAAGGGAAGCAGAAGATCTTCAATTCACACCACTCTACAGAGGTGAGGCTTTTGATGAGCACCAGAGCACTTATACATCAGTGACCTAAGGAAAAAAAGAAGACAATTGACTGAAGGGGGGGAAATAAGTGCGTTATGATGAGGACAAGAAATGTGCTATGAAATTGCAGTCAAATGTATAAATCTGTTTGACTGTAAAGGACTTCTCAGCATGATGTTGTGGCCATGTGTTTCTTGGCATTTTCGCAAATGGGAAAGTGGTACTTCCTGAACTGGCAATTGATCTGCTCCCCAGTGTTAATGTTAGCATACTTGGGACTTCACAGCTGCTAACTTGGTGGCTTTCCAATTGATAAGAAATATTTTGATTACAGTCTTAATTAATCCAGATTCTGTCATCTTTGGTCATCTTACATGGTATCAATTTAATAAATAGGCTCATTATTCTCCTTCTGCCAACTTGCTCTCCTTTGTCTCCTTGGCTCTGGCTTTTCTGCCTTTAGCATCCAAATTAGATGCTTCACCTCCTACATCCTGCCTGGCTGCCCATCGCGTAAAGCATGGGTGAGAGAAGCTCCTGCTTTCAATATCAGGGCTTTACAACATCCCAAAGAATTTGTTAACATCTGTCTTACAGAGTAAGTCAAGTTTTGCCCTACATGCCTGGATGGGGGATGCTCTGAGGGCTGCAGCGCTGCCACAGTGGGTCTGGGGGGATGCTCTGCGCTCAGGCGCTCTGTGGGCAGGAGGCAGGGCAGCAGCCCAGCTTGTGGGAGGCAAAAGGAGTTTGGTTTCTGTTTAAATGCAAGTTCACTAGGCATGGCAAAATGTACTTTTCAAAAGCATTTAAGATGGCTATATCTGGCAGATATTCACATGGGGGTCATTATTTCTTTCCTCCTCCCTGCCCACACTTTTTCCTGGCTCTGCCAAATTTCAGAGTTCCTTCTCCAGACCAGGGAATGGAAGAGCAAACCCGAGAAAATACGAAGATTTCTTTAGCGTGTTCAAATCAATGTATATTCCCTACTCCTGGCATTTTACCTGGTGGTTTGGTTTTTTTTTAATATTTTACATGGTTTCCTAAGGAAATGCTGTCATGCTACTTGTCTCTCATTTCCCATCTAATAACTTGCATTGGCCAGTTTCAACCAAAAATGAAAGAGGAGTCTTGTCCATAGTTAAGTTTTAACTAGTTCTATTAAAGAGGGTAAGGAGAGATAACCTAAATGAATGTCACCACTGAGGAGACAGGCAGAAGGTAACTCTGCTGCAGACTGTAGGTCAGTCAGCACAGTCATAGTTCCCTGCACTGCTGGGAGCAAAAGTGTGCTTCCTTACACGCTTAGGCACAGCAGCAGGCTCTGCAGCTGCTATGGATTTATATCCAACCAGCTCGGATCTGTTTGCACATGCTCAGACTGACACACTTTGGCATTATCAAGAAAAACCCAAGAGCTTTTAATATCAATAAATGAGAAAAGAACAAACTATTAAAACCTGGTGTAAGGAATAGAAAATTGGTAGTGATTTTGAGGGGGAAAATGTCAAATTAAAGAAGCAGGAACATTATAGCTGTAGATATCTACTTTCTCTGTTCATATGCCCATTTTCAAAGATTTTAAAAGACTGTTATTATTATTTTTAAGTATGCATGATTCTTGCCAATGTCTTTTAGCTGCTCTAAAAAAACTTTCAATCCGTGCACAGCTAATAGAAACCCACAATGACAAAACCTGGTCAGACACAGAAGGGTGTGCTTATTACTACAGCAAGAATAATAGGTAGAAATGTAGAAATAAAAGCAATAAAGATCTGAATTATAAAAAATTATATGTTTTCAATGGAGGCACCACTTTCCTGAGTGGATGACTACAAGGAAAAATGTACAAAGAATTAGACAGGAGAGTCCAGATTTGTGAGGATGGCATATCTCTCCTATATAGGAGAACTTCAGAAACATTTTTCATGGAGACCATGAAATGTCTAAGTGACACAGTGAGTACTAATTGGCTGAAAGGTCAAGAATTCATGAGTAATGTAGATCAGGTCATCAGCACCGAGATGAGTGAATGCTGTTCTGTTCCTGTTTACGTTGTGTACCATGTATGCACCCCTGCAGTCACTGGCCATTGTATGCATGAAGTGGATGTCCAGGAGGCTCCATAAATACACAGTTTCTATACCTGCCTCCCCAAGCTGTCACAGTCAGAAAACTCTCTCTAATCTTAATAATGAATTTAAAACCTTTACCATGAAAGGCCAACAGCCATAAAGCCACAGTGTAGCACGGGAGAGGAGGAGACATCAACGATGTCACCAGTGTCCCAGATGCCTGCAACACCAGGATATTTGTTAGGTGAAGATAACCAGAAGAACAACCTCAGTGAGTGGGTTGTTTTTCGTAGCACACAGCAAGGCAAACCCCAATAACCTGCTACGTCTGCAGTCTGACCCAAGGGGAAACTCCTGTTACTGAAAGGGCAACTGGTTTGGAAAGAAGGACTAATGGACAGACATCAGACACCCTGCCCAGTGCAATCTATTATAAAAGTTGCCAGAACCAGTACAATAACTATTGCCAAGCAGTATTTTATCTGTGTTACGACTAGTCTGTTCCATTTTTTGTTCATTTTTTCTGTTTCTCTCAGATGTGGTCACCAACACTATTTCTGCAGGAAATCATGTCTTCTGTGCCTTGTTTACATTGCTGAAGCACACAGCTAAACTAGTGACCCAGTGTTTCCTCTAAGACATGCCGTTATCTATAATGCTGACACGAATGAGTATGTTTTGGGAATTCTACCTTAAAAAGATATCAGAAAGATGTGCTTTACTGAGGTATCTCAAGTCTACTGACTTCTCATGGAATTCAGTTTCATATATACTAACTCTATCAATGACTTTGGGTGTTTTGTTGGTTTTAATCCCAACTTTGGTTCCACTCCTGTGAGAAACTAAAGCCCAGCATTTGAAAGTTTCACAAAAAATTGACCTTTTTTTTTAAGCTGGAGGAATGCAGTGTAAGGAATGTGATAAAAATGAGGGCATGCCTTCAGAGTGAAAACATATAATGCTAAAATACAAAGATTATTAAATAGTGTCAAGAAAAAAATCCATGGAAAAATGCAATGACAAGTTACTGTACTAAATGAGATTAAATCCAGCAGCAATTAGCATATCAAACAGATACGGATCCTCCTGTAAATGGAGAGCACAATGCCTCTAATTATATGTCATGAATACAGCTGACCAAAGGAACAAACATCTTACAAGCACAAATTGAGGTTTCAACCTTTGTCTCCATTCTGACGGGTCTTGAAAATAAATATTATTATTTGTAGGGAGTTTTTCAAGAGAAAATGAAGGAACAGAACTTCACCTGTAGTGGTGATCGGGATAGATAAGTGAGATATGGAATAAAACCTTGACCTTAATCGGGCAGAACAGAAGTTTAAATATATCTCTCTCTCATCCTACCTGAGAGCTCAGTCCCAACAGAGCAGGAAGAGGATGATTTTTCTACCCAGGAAAGCCAAAGACAGAAAACCTTGATGACCTTCTTGCTTGAAAATCTTATCAAAACAGATACAATTCTGCCAACAACTTTGGTTTAGTGGATTGATACTTTCTAGTGGTGACAGAGACACAGAATCACAGAATGGTTGAGGTTGGAAGGGACCTCTGGAGACCATCTGGTCCAACCCCCCTGCTCAAGCAGGGCCACCTACAGACAGTTTCCCAGAACCATGTCCAGATGGCTTTTGACTCTCTCCAAAGATGGAGACTCCACAACCTCCCTGGGCAACCTGTACCAGTGTTCACACTCTCACAATAAAAAAAGTGTTTCACGATATTCAGAGGGAACCTCCCGTGTTTCAGTTTGTGCCTGTTGCCTCTTGTCCTGTCACTGGGCACGATGGAAAAGAGCCTGGCTCCATCTTCTTTGCACCCTCCCTTCAGGTATTTGTATACATTGATAAGGTTCCCTGATCCGCCTTCTCTCCAGGCTTTCAGTCCTGGCTTTCTCAGCCTTTCTTCCTACGAGACATGCTCCAGCCCCTTCATCATCTTAGTGGCCCTTTGTTGGACTCTATCCAGTATCTCCATGTCTCTCTTGTACTGGGGAGCTCAGAACTGGACACAGCAGTCCAAGTGTGGCCTCACCAGTCCTGAGTAGAGGGGAAGGATCACCTCCCTTGACCTGCTGGCAATGCTTTGTCTAATGCAGCCCAGGGTATCATTTGCTGCCTTTGCAGCAAGGGCACATTGTTGGCTCGTGTTCAACTTGGTGCCCACCAGGACCCCAGGTCTCCACCTGAATCTATAATCACCACTAGTATCTCCACAATATTTTCTCTCCTAACCAAGATAGTGTGAAACAGGGTGTTGCTTCTCATTTATGTCAAAACCTCTTTCTGCTGCTCTGGAAAGTTAAAGAGGTATAAAATGATTACTTGTACCTTCGGTTCAAAGCCCACCCTCTTCATGCTGCCAGAGTGGTGCAACGGGAACTTGTTGAAAATGTAAGTGAAGTCCATTACTTGAATTGCATGCTTATAATGAACCACTGCATGGAGTTAGTTATAGTAATTTTAAGAGCCAGAGCGGTTTAAAAGTTACTCTTGGTAAACTCTTTTCTTTTTGATCTTTACCTGCAAGAACAGCAGTGGTTCTCAGCCAAATAGTTGTGCCCTGTCAGAGCTCTGACCTTACACGCACTCTGTTCTCAGGGGATTATTTCATTATTTTTACCCTGTTTTAACTCGTGCTATTCAGAATGTTGTGAAGCATATCCCCCACTGACACACCAGTCCTGGAAGACTACCATGCTGTTTGCTTCGTCTTCCTTGCCTGGACCACTGAAGTTACGACAATCTTCTCCAGTACTACAGATGAGAGACAAAAGCACCTTTGGTGAGATTTTTTTTCCAAAGCACTGACGCCACTGATTATTACCTCTTTGCACAGAAGATGGGGGAAAAAATCCATCAGGATTGGTTACTTTTCTTCCTTAGAGGATATAAGACATTATTTTGGATTGAAATGATTCCAGGATCCGCTGGATAGTCTGTTTTCTTCTTGTAGCATAGCTGGGAAGGCACTGAACAGAGAAAGGTTAGGAAGACTAACCCTTGCTTTGCAGATGTGGTTTCTTTTTTTGATGCAAGCATGATTTTTTCCAAGTCACAACAGGACACCAATGGAAACTGGGTCCCTAAATGCCTTTGTAAATCAAAGTGAAACTGTTAAGTGAAAGTTAATGGGTTCCATGCTTAAATATGCGTGTGTCTGAAAATTTCCCTCACCACCCATTCTAATATAAATGTGTGAAGGGAAAATTGAGGATGTTACATATTTAGAGTTCAGTAAAGCACTTGGCACTGTGTTTCATGAAATCTTACTGCTAAATTAATTCAGATTGGCTTGGATAGCAGCATACTCATGTGGGCTGAAAACTGCCTGACAGATTGTAAACATGTGGCAGTGATAAAGAGTCCTTCTTCTACAGTGTTAAAGATATGTGTCTGGTGGCATATACTGTAGGGACTGCAACTAATCACATCTCATATTACATTCAGAGTACAAACATCTTCAATATTGGCTGAAAAGAGAGACCCAAATCTGGAAAGACTGAAGTATATATAGCTTTGCAGGGGTTTATTAATCTTTTTGAGGTCTAGAGATCAAAAGTCCTGAAAAGAGCAGAAATACAGGGCTAAGATATTAGAAATAGGATTAATTTGGATGGGAAAAAAAAACCTCGACCAAAAAAAACACTCAAAGAACCTAATAATAAAAAAATGCAATGGCAGGCAAAAGACTGGAAAAATGTAATGATTTATTGACAATAATCAAGAAGTGCATTATACAAAAACTTTGCAATATGATACAGGAACAAAATAAGCCAGTGACTTCAGAGGGTGTATACAAAGTCATGATGTAATGGACTAATTTTGTTGTGATAGCTATTAACTGTGCTGATCAGAATCATTTCACTACTATTGCTTGAAATCATCTTTGTCCTATGGAACGTAAAAAATCAAATCGCTCTTCTGTTGCGTGGTGGAACAGCAGTTTGTATAGTGAAGCTCTGAGCCACCTCTTGGCATTGCAGAAATACAATGAGTAACACAGACGCCTTTTCTCTATAGCCCTGAGATGACTATATCCTTCCTAAAGACCGTATTCTTCATATTGCCTGAAACACATCCAAGGAAATTCAGAGAAGTAAAACAAACAAACAAAAACCTGAACTGTGCTTGACCGCAAGAAAAGACTGAAACAGCCAAACCTGCAGAATTTTCTAAAAAATGAAGAGGTACTAGATGATTTCCTCCATGAAAATGCTTAGAGTCATTTTATTCCATTACAGGCTCACTGAAATCCACTGGAAAACCTAAGAGTAAAAATAAACATTTTTCATACTATTGAGAAATTCCTTAGCATTCAAAATGTGTGAGTATTTTGCAAACACAAACACAATCCCTGGACTGAGGAGCATGTAAATTAAGAATCATTCTACAATCATTTCACTGTAGTTTTACCCTGACACAACCTTATGATATGTCAGTTGTTTCATAGGACCCTCCCAAATGCTACATCTTCAGCTTGTGATAAATCTGAGTTCCTCTTCAATGAAAGAGGAGTTATTTACTAAAGAATAACATTGCATAAATAAATGGGTACCATTGATAATTGGTAACTGTATAGCATGATGACATAATAAATGACACTCTCTACATAATTTGCACTCCAATTAACCTTATTTCACCATGTGCAAAAACTTGTTGTTACATCCATATCTTGGGAGTTCTGTAGCAACTACAAAGGATACAACCTTTTACCATCAAAAAATTGGGTTAAGATCTGGCAGGTGATCACGTACTCATAGGTGTTGTAATATAAGCTTTTACTGACAGGTGTTGGGGGAATGCTTCTGCTCCACATTTAAAAGAGGGGAGAAAATGTAGGTTTGGTCTCTAGAAATGTGAAGTCTTTCTGGTGAATGGCTTAACACACTCCACTTCCACTGACATGAAGGGATGGATCAAGTGGTTTCAAACCCAAAGTAATGAGAAATGCCATGACCTTTTGAGTATCTTGATCTATTATGGCCTTATTTGTTATCTTCTGACTGTTTGCTGCTGAGTCCTCCACCCAACTCTCAACCCGCTGGTTAATAGAGAACAGTACTTACCCTTCTGTATTTGGGTATTTGGGTACAGTTTCATAACAAACAGGCCTCCAGTGTATTCAGCTTGACAAAATGGTTGTGAACCAGTTTTGAAATGGAACTTTAATCTGAACAAAGCAAAAAAGTCTAGCTAGTCCACTAATTAATGCAACATATATTTATATAGCTACACTGCTACTTCTACTCATTTTTTCAGATATGTGGACAATAAACACATGCATTGGCCAAATAACCAATTTGCTTTTAGCCTGGACTGGCAAGGCAGAGAGGTTTTCTTGTTAATCATCATCTATTAATGCTTAGCCAGCTGAAAAGAACCCTGGATATGACACCCCTTACTTTCCAACACTAATGCTATAAATTGAGAATAATTAAAGACAATCAATGATGAGAGAAATAGATGCTGGGATGCTGCAGTTTATTCTCATGTGGCCAAATATATACATTCCCAGAGGGGAAAAAAGACTTAAAATTCTGATTTTTTTTTTTCTGTTACTTGTATCATCCGAGGACAGAGCACAGAGCTAGCAACCAAAAAAAGTATAAACCAAACTGCAGAAAGATAAATAAAATACAAATAAGCAACTAAACCAAATAACCTTAAACTGGATCACTTGAACATTATTTTTCCCAGTTAACACAGATTCTTATTCTACACTCAGCATTTTGATTATAAACTTTTTTATTATTATTTTGTTTTCATGTTATTTTTTTCTACTTAAACCAGAGGAAAACACTATCAGTTTAACCAGAAAGGATGGTTTGTCCTTGTCTGTAGACCTGCTTGGAAAAGTAACGTACATGCTTAGTCACTCCAGTTTAATCTTACTGAGTGCCTTTGGGAACCAGGAAACTGAGGCTTCAGCAGAGCTGCTGGCCTAAGCACTGCTGGAAAGCTGCATGGCCAGCTGAGCCTGGAACAAGAAAAGGGAATGGGTATGAGCCAAGCACCTCTCTGTTGGAGAGGGGGAAACACCACCTTCAGATCTCCATATTTTTTTGCTGTTATAGAATCATAGAATCATAGAATGCTTTGGGTTGGAAGGGACCTTTAGAGGTCATCCAGTCCAACCCCACTGCAGTGAGCAGGGAAATCTTCAACTAGATCAGGTTGCTCAGAGCCCCGTCCATCCTCACCTTGAATGATTGGGCCTCCACTACCTCTCTGGGCAACCTGTTCCAGTGCTTCACCACCCTCATTGTAAAAAATGTCTTCCTTATATCTAGCCTAAATCTACCCTCCTTTAGTTTAAAACCATTACCCCTTGTCCTGTCACAACAGGCCTTTCTAAAAAGATTGTCCCCATCTTTCCTAGAGGCCCCCTTTAAGTACTGAAAGGCCGCAATAAGGTCTCCCCGCAACCTTCTCTTCTCCAGGCTGAACAACCCCAACTCTCTCAGCCTGTCCTCGTAGGAGAGGTAACCTGGAATCATCAGGAATTTCATCAGATTAAAATATGCAAAACTGGTTTTGTACCACATTCGAACAAAGCTTGCAGATCAGGAAGCCTCTCCATGCCTCCATCAGCCACTAACTTTTTCTTAAAAATGCTAGACTTATAAAACAGCACACATTGTTTTATGAGGTTGCAACTCTTGTTTCTATTACAAGATTGCTCTTCATAGCCTGCAGAATCGTCCTGTATGTCATTTATATTCAAAAACATCATTTGGAGATTCTGAATGTAGAAATGGCCAGATTTCAATCATTACTTTCATAAAAGTATTTTTTTTCTCCAACAATGGAATAAGGTTGTCAGTTTTTACTTGTGAGCTAGTTATTATAAAACCCAATTTACATAAAAGGCAATTTTAAGTTGAGAAATACCATCAAATTATTATGTTTCTTAGTGAATACCATGGGAAATGTGGTTTGGTCTGTGATATTTAATACTTTGATCAGGAACTTTGAAGATAACATAAGATCACTGATAAAAGCTTCAGCTCAAAAAGAGGATGGAGATAAGTAACAATGAAGAGGAGAGGTCTATAACCTAGAGTGGTCCAGATCACTCAGCTAAATAAAAAGTACTATACATTATATGCTTTAAAACAGCCAGCGTAAAACCATACCTGTAGGGCCATTTAATTTAGTTTATGTTGATAAGAAAGCCCTCTGAACTTGGGAAGAAAGTACTGTAACAAGGATTTTCAGGTAGCTTTGAAATCAGCTATATCTGCTGCCATAGCGTGATGTTTAATGTAAGCCTTCAGCATATAACAGAGTATCTCCATAATCAGTGTGGTGGGTATTACCTGTTGTGAGCATATCTGTGCTCAGTTGTGGTTTCCACTGTGAAAGACACATGTTCAACTGGAGAGAGCTCAAATTAAGGACTGAAAATTGGTGAACTTAATCTTTTAGTTTACAGTAGCAGAATTAAGGTAACTGACTCTAATCTGGTGAAGAAATGTATAAGCAACCTCCTGGCTGAAGCTAAAGCTGACCACATGCAGTTCAGAAATGAGCCATACCTTTTTCAACAGAGAGAGCAATCAGTCAGGATGAATTTGGTAGATCACCTGCAATACATTCCCTGCATAAGACTTTCTTGCCACCAAGATTGAATTTTTATTTGTGCTGTAGTCCAAACAAGATAATATCATAGCCATTTTTGACAGAGTGTCAGAATAAATTATCACAGCTCTTCCCTTTATTTGGTTTTATGACCTACAAATCCTCTTAATATACCTTGATTATTGATTCTTAACATTAGCTAATTAAAAAAAAACCAACACAACTTTCAAGGCAATACTGTATTTTAAGCTGTTATACATAAACCCATTAAAGTTAGCAAACACCTTGTTTTCAGGTACAATTATGCAATATAATTGGAAAGGAATAGCACATACATAATCTCAAAGAACACAGAGGATTTTATAAAATGAGCTTAAAGAGCTGTTCCTGGCACATTTTTATGAGATATATCCATTCATAAACAATGAGAAATGCTGCTCATATATGTCCTGGTTACTGAGGCCATCAATTGGTTATGTCGATACATTGTCATGGTCAGTGATTACTCCTCTCCAGCAGAGCCTGTACTCCATGTAGTTTACCCCCAGTCCACCATGACTCATGTTTGAGGTCCATCCCTGCCCTCCGTCCAATGCAGTGCTCAAGGGCTAATCACTGAGCTCCAGCAGCGGGATGCCACCTGCTCCTGCTCCGAGCACAAGGCATCCCCACTGACCTGGCACATTTCTCACCCGGTATGGTGCCTCCTTCCCATCACTGACCTTGAATGATCAGGCACACGACCAAAGATGACCAAATATCTCATGTTCATAGAAGATGATTTTTAAGGAATTTGTGCATTTCACATGTTGCTTGAATAGCACTGAGAAGTATAATTACTTGCTGTTTCTATAATGGTAATGTACAGGGGCCCATAGGAGAATGGCACCTCATAGACAGAGGTTACCCTTCTGTTACCCAGGAATTTGGTTACTGGGCTCTGCAGGCTCAGACCCCTGTTTGGGTTAAAACAAGGCAGATTTTTTTATCCCAGATTACTTGGGCAGATTAGGGAATTAAACCCAAGGTTTTCCTATCCTAGATATACACCTGAATTAGCCTGGCTAGTGAGGGGGCTTTCCCAACTCCTGGAACACTTTTTTGTGGGGAATAAAGGCATTTTTCAGATGTCTTTTCCTTTTGTTTTTAAGTTTCTGTGTCAAAAGTACCAGGAGCTGGGCCTGTATTGGAGTGGCAGGGAGAGCTCACAGCAGCTCTAGACACCAGTTGCCCAGAACTGCTCTGTGTATGACAACAGACCAGTATATTTTTACTTGCTCAACTCATTGCATAAAGCTAGGTGATGGGTACAAAGCTCTGCTTAGCTGTTTCCAAGACTACTGCTATGTTAATGAAAACAATTATCCAGGAAAGAGACAAAACCCTAAATGAACTTAAAAGGCACAAAAATGAACATAATTATCAAAAATAATAATTCAGAATTCAGAATAAAATAATAATTTGTAACACACCTCCAAAAAAATTGCAGAGGTTCCAAAACTCAAGGGACCTCATCAGCATAGGGAGGAAAAAATATTGTTCTGAGAACAATTGATTTGCACTGGGGTCCTAAGTGAAGGTCAGACAGAGCACAGGGTAAGTTTTCTGGTACTTCTGAGTGGCTGTGCCTAGTCAGGCACAACAGAGAGCTTCAGCTGTTAGATAATCTCCCAGAGTCCTTGCAAGAGAAGGAGCAGGTGGCATTTCTTCTTTCACTACCTGTGAAAGACGTACATGTCCACAATCCTCCCTCAGGACCAAGGTTTGAGGAAGCAACATGCAAAAATATTATGTGGGAAACAAGCAAGAGTCCAGTCCAAGGGCTACTCAAGTCCCTGTAACCACAGACACAGGAGAGGTCAGGGCGAGGTTATTCCACTGTAGTGTATTGGGGAAGAGAGCCCTTCCTGAGGCCTTCTACTTATATGGGCAAAGGTAGGTGTGGAGCTGGGTGAGGGGAATGGCTTTAGATGGCCATCATCCCCAGCTTGTGCTTCAGTTCCCCATTCATGTGCGTTTCTGAAGATCTTATCAACTTTGGCAGCATTTGTTTGTGGTGGGGTTCCTGGCAGAACTGGGGACTGACTTGTCCCATGTTCTCCAGATGAAAGCCCATCCCAGGTAATGGTGAGAGTGAGACCCATGGAGGGATGTGATATTCTTCACCTCTATGCGTCTGGCGGGAGACTGAGTCTCTCTTCCTGCATAATCAGAGGGGATGATTTGGGGCTACATGTTATTATAGTTCCTAAGCAACATCACCTGCTGTGGGAACCCCTGCTATGCCAGTGCGCAGAGTTTGCATTATACAGTGTCAATTTTGTCCCGGCAGTTCCTTGATTTTCCTTCTTTACCCTAATGAAAGGGGGGTTTTTTGGTGTTGGGGTTTTTTTTAGTACACTTAGTGAAACACACAGTGAAAGGTGCCTGATAATAGAGACTCCCAGATAGCTGTGCGTGCACAATAACCTGTGTTCACATTTAAATGTCTTAGCCCCAGAGAGTGTTTTTATGAAAGCAGCATTGTACAGGCCTATTTATTACCTGCCAATTCCATTTCTTAGAGTGAAGTTGCTTCTGAGCCAGAGTTTTTTTCTGCAAGAACATGTTCCTGTGGATGAATGTGGGGGTGGGTGGATAGGTGGGTAGGCAGGGGACAGGGACGGGTGTGATGGGAGGACAGTACCTAGATATCACAGAATTGCTGTAGAAAATATCTTGCTATTTATTCCTCGAAGCAGATGGCACCAGTTGATTACCTTCACCAGTAGAAGCCGTACCTGTTAGTGGGGGTGTGAAGAAACCTCTCTGCAGTGATAGCTTAGGGAAAGGCAAAGTATTGCTTAGGGTATTCAAGCAAGAGCCTGCCGCAGAAAGATTAATGTGAGAAGGTTAAAGGGCTGGGGCAGGGGAACCGGGGTCAACTCCGTACAACACAGGGCTGTTGCCCTGAATTATGGGGATGGGACTGCTGCATGTCCATGAGGAGATAAGTTATGTCCATCCCTTAGGAGGGGACTTGCAGAGCCGAGAGGCACTGTGCCAGAGCAATTTGCCGTGCTGTGGCTGCTCTGGTCATGTCTGAGTTCAACCCCTGGTGACTTGTCCATCCTGCAAGTCCAGCTCTCTCTGTTCCTTTGATTCAGTGTCTGTTTACACTGCTCCTGAGCACACAGCTTAGGAAAGAGCTCTTGGCTGTGTGCATGCACTGCTTCCTCTACAGCCATCCAAAGGGCTTTGCACAACTCTGTCCCTGAGTGGCTCAGCAGTGATCTCTATCAGATCGGCCCTTCCACTGCACAAGGTGGGGCTAATTTTTTTCTTGATGTGCTTGCTGTGACTGCTCTGTAGAATAAATAACTATAACCAAAATGGCCCCCGTTGTAGAAGCTTCAGACTATTTCTGCAGCTTTATATTTGATTGCTTTCATTTCCACTGTGTTGGTTTTCCCACTGGCTGTAAGGGTTTCCCACTGACTTATATAGGGTTTTCACTGACTCAAAGAAGCAGAATCAAACCATCTGTGTAAGATGGGGGGGGGAATTTTGAGCAAGTAAGGCAGGAAAAGGAGAATTTCTACAGTACAGCAGAAGAACACATGCTGGGTTTTTTCATATGTTGGCTCCTGGAACTTCACTGCAACAGTAAATAAATTGCCTCAGCAGTTTCTGAAAAATGCCATTTAATGTTTGCTGGCCCCTGGGAGTGCTAAACATTGTCACATTTGTTGAAAATGCCAGTAAAAGGCTCCTGGGAATTTCATCCACATGCCTGCAGCTTTGATAAGTTTTATAACAAGCTGGTGTAGTACAGCACTGCTGGTATGATCCACTGTGTTTGTGAGGCACTGTGGAAAAATGGCAAGAAAAATGCATTTTAATCTTTATTCCTGTCAGGTTAAAATCTATTGATACACTAAAGCCTTAAGAAGTGGACAAAACAGATGAAAATGGAAGGAGGCTACGTGTGCTATTACATTGGGATTCAATAGGAATCCACTCACTGTTTTATTTTTCTTCAAGACTGCAGAAGAATTGTACTTTTGTAAAATGAAAAATTCTGGTTATGGCCCAAGTCCTGAATATTCCATTAAATCAGGAGTAACTATGTTGTAGAACTAGTCTGAGGAAAGAACTGGCATAGTCCAGATATTTTGGAGAACTTGACACTGACTTATGGAAGACAGAGATTCAAGCTCTTGTGCCATTTGCTCGAGGGAACAATATTCCTCCATTAATATTTCAGACCTGCATTATAGCCATAAAGCTGTGGGGTGTAAATGCTAGTTAGTGTTTGTTTACCTCCTGACACAAACTTTGCTGAAATCAATATATTCTGTTGCTCAGTAGAATAGCATATTTTTGCATTCACATTTTTGCATTGTACTCTAGGAAAATCTGGTCAGCTTTATTCCAAAGCTGAATCTTGCAATCTAGAATGCTGGTTCTACCTGCTGCCTTGTGTTGTGGAAGAGGAAGACAAAATGAATTGGTGGGAGAAAGAGGAAGCATTGATGCATACCCATACATATCCATTTTTAGAATTGTATCTCAGCTGAAATTGTTTTGAATTCTGTGAATATTTTACTGTTTTCCTTTCATCCTCCAGTATCTGTGCACTTCCATTTCCATTGAGAAACATCAACAATAGAATCATAGAATCATTTAGGTTGGAAGAGACCCTTAAGATCATCGAGTCTGACCATAAACCTAACACTGCCAAGTCTACCACTAAACCATGTCCCCAAGTGCCACTTCTACATGTCTTTTAAATACTTCTGGGGATGGGGACTCAGCGACTTCCCTTGGCAACCTGTTCCAGAGTTTGACAACCCTTTGGTGAAGAAATTTTTCCTAATACCCCATCTAAACCTCCCCTGGCACAACTTGAGGCCATTTCCTCTTGTCCTATCACTTTCTACTTGGGAGAAGAGACTGACACCCACCTCACTACAACCTCCTTTCAGGTAGTTGTAGAGGGCGATAAGGTCTCCCCTCAGCTTCCTTTTCTCCAGACTAAACAACCTCAGTTCCCTCAGCTGCTCCCCACAAGACTTGCTCTCCAGACCCTTCACCAGCTTCATTGCCCTTCTTTGGAGCTCCCGCACCTCAATGTCTTTCTTGTAGTGAGAGGCCCAAAACTGAACACAGTATTCAAGGTGTGGTCTCACCAGTTATTTTTGTAGTATTTTTACCTGTTTCTTCAAACCTTGGGTCCATCCTCCAAGATCAAATATTTTCTGCTTGAATTATTTTGAAAGCAATTTTTGTAGACTGTGAGAATATGTTTAGTTTGCATAAACACAAACATGAGCCAGAAGATTTTTCCAAGTGTATAGTTTTAATACAACTGCAAGATCATCTGTTGAACTACGAGATTCTTCATTACAATATTTAAGCAATTTTGAAGTAATTTCAGTTGGCAGAACTGCTGCATGGTTGAACTTGATATTTCTTTTGCTTTTCTCCCTTCCCAGGTAGTTATGATAAACATACATGCTTTTTACTGCTCCAATTTTTCCCAGCAAAGTAGGGTCTACAGGAGGAATGTGTAGACCTTTCAGTTTGGCTTTATTCCATTTTAGGAAGATCTTTATGACAAAGCTATTCCACAGGTGGTAAATATGCCCACTGGAATTCTGCCACGGGAACAGCGTTGCAGAATTATATTAGACTGGTGAGTCAGGCCTCACATCTTTTCTGAAAAGACTAACAGCATGTCAGTTATTACGTTACTACTATCTACTTGCTTATTTGTCTCATTGTTCCAGAAAGAATAAAAGTTGTGTTAGTCTAGCAGGTAAGGACACCCTGCTTGCTCAAAGACCCTACAGTTCAAATCATAATAAAGCAGGACTCTGAAAAGAAAGAGGGAATAAAAAAGAATGAGGGAATAAAAAAAAAAATTAAGTTGCTGCCGAATCTTGATGAACTGAAGGACTCTAGCTTCACTAAAGCTTCATTAACTAAAACTAATGAGACAACAATAACATACCTGCTGCCATTGTGATGGTAGAAGATATTTCCATGTGCTTGTTGGGAACCATGAGTAGCAGAGCTGTTTACAGAGCATACTGAAAAATCTCATGGATATTAATTCTTGCTCACTTTTGAAACAGGTGGCTTTTTAACAAGTGGCCTAGAAGTGAAAAGCTTTGCTCTTAACATCAGTTCTGTGAGTCATTCTATTTCCCCCCATATTGGTTAATATAATTTAATTTTGCTCTCCTCACCTATCGTAAGAGAATCTGGGGGAAAGGGTTGCTTTTCTCTGTACTTGCAAATTATTTGATGTAATTTGTTTGAGATCTCCTTCTTTCATGGTGCTTTCTTAAAATTAGAACCAAATTAAATGTGTTCCTAGCCATTGCAGAATACATTGATTAGAGCTGAATTATGCTCAGTTGTGATCTACATTGAAATTTGCATGACACATCTCTCCTGGAGCGAAGCTGAAAGTGAATCGTCCTTTCCAATGAATACAGTCCATTAACCATTAAATCCAATAAGTTGTGGTCAATATTTAGAACAGATGAATGTGTAGATTTAATGAATGATGCAGCTATTAAAATAAGTCTCAAGTACTTACCTAATCTGTGCTAACTGAATAGTCTATGTCTATTAAAGGGTAATTAATGACAAGCACCTCTTTTTTTTTTCTTTTCTTATTTGTATTGCAGCAGTCTCCACAGTCCCCAGTTTCAATCAAGACAGCATCCTTGATTATGAAAGTAAATACTGTAAGATCTTGATTGTGAAAATATGTGCATTTAGTATGACTGTTGTGAGCATTTGCAGTGATTTATATATGTCTGCTTATATGCAAAAAGGTAGCATGAGTATATGTGTTTTCAGGTGCTAAGGTGGCAGATGCCTACTTTTGCAAACGCACAGTGGCAAGTTCAAGCCTTCTGGTCTCACACAGGTGACTGTTTTTAGCCTCATAAGCTGTAAATGGGCATTTGAACATCAGACTGAAAGGTGGCTGGTATGAAGTGTTATGGGTTGCTGCCTGTACAGGGGAAAGGGTCAGTAGAGGACCCACTTCTTACAGGAAGTTACGCATATGGTTAACTTGTCATGTTGACAAAGGTCTGCAGAAAACAAAGGGGGAAATCTAACAACTTCATCCCTACTGGGTTCTTTGAGCCCAGGATATTGTTGCAGGGGACCATACAACTCACTGTACATGTGAAAAAGCAGAATCATCTTTTTCCTGGCTTTCTGCTCCTTGCCACATTTTTTTCTCGTCTTATTTTGATGTGTTCTTTCTCCATTAGTTTTCAGAAACAATTCATTCTTCATTTGAAAAGGCTGTATGAGACAAATTATGTGGGTATGTGTAGAAGAGAGAGAGAAAGAGAGAGGCAGAAGTTGCCTTCTGTCTGGATCCAATAGGGAATAGCTTTTCAAGTAGCTATCACAGTAAGAGAACAGCACATCTAGGTTGTCTCTGTGATGATATAAAATAGCATCTACCCCACCTGACATCACTACACAGACAGCCTCTAATCCCAGATGGCTAACATAAAAGCTCCATAACCTTGTGATACTATTAAGTGAAAGGTAGGTCATAGGTGGGTTCTGACTAGTAGGAACCTTAAGAATTTCTGCTGTGAGAAAGGGAGTAATTGCAGAACCTCTGCTCTGCATGGATACAGCCAGCTTCTCCCACGACAGTTCAGTTCTTCCCAACCCTCTGTGCAGTGTTTGACTGTGCAATGTTGGTTCCACGATGATAGAAATGCAATAACTGAACTCTGAGAGAACTGGTATTGTCGTGCTTTTATAGATTTTTTTTCTCAAATGCTTACACAGATATATATTGGATTTTTGTTTGTCAAGCATAAGCACTGTCAAATGTATCTGCTCTTTTTTAACTTTGGAAATGACAGCTTTCTGGTCAAAAAAAACCATTCATTTTCTTTCCATCCTGAGGAATAATACAGTACTGGTTCTCTTCCAAATAACACTTCTTATGTCTTGTTGCTTTGCTCTTTCCTTAAGACATATAACTTACTATAGAAAGCTTTTCAATTAGGGCCTGATCCAAAACTTATAACTGCTGTCGGAAAAAAAAACCAAACACATTGCCTCCAGGCTCTTTCAAGCAGTTTTATGTGCAGTTATTCACACAGTCGTCACACTTGCGTGACAAGGCTACATTGTAGGGACAGTATGTACAATACAGCATTTCCTTAGGATATTAATAGTCATTTTGGATAGTGGGAAAGCTACCTTTTCTTCTCCTTTTTCTTCATGTCAGTTCTGGCGATCAACTGTAAAATGTGACAGTGATTAGACATGGCAGCTTTTTTCTGTGCCAGTGTTTTGATGCACCAGAACTTACTCAGTCTTTTTTTCTTTTATATTTCTTTTTTTTTTTTTTAATCTAAGGCAAAGATTTATGGCATCTTGGAGAATTAGCTGTGTGATCTACTTTCCTGACAGGTGCAGAGGGAGAATTTCTGGCCTCTTTCATGTCTGTCTTTTCAGCTTTTGCCACAATGTGATAACTGAAAGAACCTTTCCTACCATCACACTGTTTTATTAACAGTGTAGATGGAAAATGGTTAAGAGATGGACTTTAGTTTTCCACAGAATGTGCCAGCACCACCCTAATGTGGGCACTTGTGCAGCCACCTGGGGCTTTAAAAGTGTCAGTCCAAGTGGCCAAAGTGAAGTCTCTAACCATCCTTCACTGCTGGCCGATGGGGACAGTGTGAATACCCAGAGGGCAACCATAGCTCCTCTAGGAGCTATGAAATAAAACGGTGGAAGAAGGGCAAGGAATCCCTCAGATGGAGGGGGGGAAACCTTCCAAGGGGCACAGACACTAGCTTTTCGACAGGTTCCAGGAATGCTGGATGCAACCAGTGCACTCAGGGTGTGCCTGACCACAGCACAGGGATTAAACTACTAGCAACTCGTCGCCGGGTCCGATCCTTCCTGAGCTGCGCATTAGCGGAAAGTTGGGCTTCCTGTTGCTCTCGCCTGCGGTCCGGGTGTGGATCAGACCGACTCCGCGATCCCGGCTGAGTCTGTGCCTTGCAGCCGCTCGTCTGCGCATGAGTCGCCGCGGGAGGCTCCGCGGCTGGAGTATTTCAGGGGCTGGGCACCGGGGGAAGATGCTCAGTGCCTGAAGGAGGCCGTGCGCCCGGCGGAGGGGGGAGCCGCGGCGGGCATGGAGAGGGCGCCGGCGCGGGGGGCACCGCGGACCGCGGCCTGAAGCGAGGGCGGCGCGGCCGTCGGGGCAGCGCCCGCTTCAGCACCGCGG